>PVKC010020986.1:0-18353 GCA_004027635.1 Crocidura indochinensis
TAGACAATAGGCAGAAGACATTGATATATTAACAGATCCAGTAACTGCTCTGAGTATATAAAGAATCAGTAATTCAAGAGCTTGGATAAAATAGCCTGGGAATTAACATTTTATTTTTTTCTCTTACACTTCATATTTTATTTCATACTATAAATTCCTTATTTTATTCATTCTCAGAACTGAGATTTTTTTATGATTACTTAGAGCAAAAATCAGTCTTCGGTCTTCTTTACTTTTTTAATGCTGCTGGTTGTTTTAGTTTTGTTTCATTTTTATTTCTAAGTTTCCAAATAAGAATTACATGATAAGATGAAGAGAGACAATAGGGAAAAAAGCCAGCACTACATGGTTCACTAGGCACTGTTAAGAGTGACTCGTGTGGGGCTGGAGTGATAGCACAGGATTAGGACATTTGCCTTGCATGTGGCTGACCTGGTTTTGATCCTCAGCACCCCATATGGTCTCCCAAGTCTGCCAGGAGTAATTTCTGAGCACCTATGGGTGTAGACCAAAACAAAAAAAATTAAAAGCTGGATTAAAGAAAAAAAGAGTGAGTCCTGAATAAAAACTGAGTAGGCTGAGGTTACAAGGTCATAAGTAGCTCCTGAGCATTGCTAGTTCTACATCCCATAAAATAACATATTAAAGCAACTCTCATTGTCTTTGCTAGGGTGATGCTTGTATAATGTAAGGCATTCATCATTGCCAGAGTCTGCTATTAGGATTTTTGAAATTGGAATTACATGCTAATTATTATGGCTTAATAAAAATGTTGTGGGTTAAAACAGAAAAAAAAGAGAATAAAATTTATAGATGCAGTAGAGATATTGGCAGAGGCAAAGGGTTTTCATAAAAAGAAATTTCTGCTAATATAATACTGAAGTAATAGAGATAGTTTGATCTGTTAATTAGAGATTTTAGCATTGAATATTTAGATTCATTACATTTTCTTTATCTCACTCAACAGTCCATTATTTCTTTATTTCTCTCATTTCATCTACAACAGTAACCTTACATATCAGCTTTGCTCTGAGAGTACATTAAAAATGATTTTGGGAAGAACATGAGACAGAGTTATAATAAAGTTTATTCAACTATTACCAAAAAGTTTACAATTTATATAATTATCAATATGTTGATCTGACCCTCTGTGATAAACTGTTTTCATCAGTCAAGGTAATAGAGTTTTAATTTCTATCCCCTCTGTAAATGAGATTTTTCTGCACAGAGCTTTGGTGTATTATCCTTATCTCTGCATGATCTCTGCATGATATTGTTCTTTTTTTTTTTTTTTTTTTGGTTTTTGGGTCACACCCGGCAGTGCTCAGGGGTTACTCCTGGCTCCATGCTCAGAAATTGCTCCTGGCAGGCACGGGGGACCATATGGGGCACCGGGATTCGAACCGATGACCTTTTGCATGAAAGGCAAACGCCTTACCTCCATGCTATCTCCCAGGCCCCATGATATTGTTCTTAAAATTTAATTTAACATAAGTTAATTTTAGGCACTAGGATTTGTGATACTGTTAATGGTAGGGTTTCATACATAAAAACTTTCTAATACCACACACTCTACCAGAGTGCTTCCTTCCAACATTATTCCAGTCTCCTTAGATTCTGCTTCCCCATTCCTTCTCTTTATGATTGCTTTTAATACCTATTTCAAGTTAAATTTATCTTGAGATGCCAGACATAATCTAAGCTGCATGGAAAGAAAGAATGGGTAAGCTGTTCAGGAGGGACTAGAAGACCTTCCAACAGTTTGGGTATATCACAGGAAGTTTGAAGGTGAGGCTGTATCTGAGATTGAACCTGCCTTTCATGCCTGAATCTTCAGGTACTATTGCAGCACTGCAAAACCAGTAAATAAATCAATATATAGGAGAGCACAGCAAGGTAATCGATTTTCCAGCATACAGCTGGCCGGGCTTTGAACTCCAGAATCCTTCATGGTTCTCTGAACCTTTCAGGAGTGATTTTGGAGTGCAGTAGTAACCAATGAGCATCTATGGGTGTTACCCAAAAAGAAAATAATGAACAAATTTTAAAAAAAGGGAAGTTTGTACATGAGATCATGGAAGTACAGTTATAACAAATAACTAAATAAACAATGGATGAACTTTTAAATCTATAGAATAAATAAAACTATATAAATATGATATTTCATATACAATATGTACACATGCATATATATATACAAGGCAAAGGGTGTGGGAATGAATGCATTGATTATACATATAATCTTTAAATAATGATAAAATATCACTTAGAGATTTTTAGATATTTTCATCAAAATATGTGCTGACTGCTTTCCTACATGCAAAGTATGATAAAGGGATTTGTTTGAAAGTCACTTATTGATGAAATGATCTTAGCACAGATGGTTAGCAAGAAAATAGGTTAAGGTAGATGTGAAAGCAAGCAAAGACCCAGTTGAGGTTGAAAACTGATTTTAATTTAGCCTCCTGGAGAATTTTGGGGAAGGAAATAGTCCCAAAGAGTTTATCTCAGGCAAGAAGCACAATTTATAGCTTCTTGGCAATCCATCACTGGCCCATAGTGGAAAGAGTGAGTGAACTTATGGGATTTTGATGTAGAGCTTCAATACTCTTCCAAGCTATGGAGAGTATGTAAGTCATCTAACAGCCTATACATTAGGAACTAAATGAGCAATAAGAAATGACCAATAATAGTTTAGATCAGTAGAACTAAAAATAAAAATAAAAAACCCTATGCTCAGGGAAAAGACTAGACTCTGCTAAATCAAAATGGTAAAAGCATGATAGAGCATAGAATAAAAGTCATTTTGCTGATGAAAATTCAAGTGTACTAGAACACACAGAAGAATTTATTGTAGTAGGAATAATCATTGATAATATTTGAAAACTGTCAGATATTTGGGGAAGTGCATCTAGAGAGAGGTTTGACTCAGGACTTTTGTGTGAAAGAACTTTTGTGTGTAAAGAAAACTTGATTTTCTCTTTGGGGCCAAGTGACCAAACTAACAACTTCTAAAGTTAAATTGCTTCATAAGGCAGGCAGGCATCTAGGTTATTTCTATCATTAAGGGAAGAATTAATCATGGGTGGCCAGAGAGCTAGCACAGCGATAGGGTGTTTGCTTTACAAGCCGCCAACCCAGGACCAGCTGTGGTTCGGATTCCGACATACCCTATGGTCCCCTGAGCGTGCCAGAGGTGATTTCTGAGCGCAGAGCCAGAGTAAACCCTGAGCATTGCCAGGTGTGACCCAAAAACCAAAATAATAATAATAATAATAATAATAATAATAATAATAATGGGGTACCCTGTCTCTGTCTCTCTCTGTCTCTCTCTCCCCCTCCCCCTCAACCTCTCTGTCTTTCACTCAGCTCACCCTCCTCATGGAGACGTTTTATCCCATATAAAAGTTTTAGTTTATATTGTTCTTACAATTACAAAATGGTCTGGCAGGAGAGATTTTGTTGAAGCAGGAATAATAGAAGTGTTTTTTACTTTGAACTCTTTCCACATTTGTAAAGACATCAGTGTTCTTTTTCCTGATGTAATGTGTTCTATTTTAAGCTTCCAGGTGTAAGAATATTTAGTACACAGCCTCAGATTGCCATCTCATGTGGAAATTATATGTTCAATTCAGTATCTTAGATGAATATTTTGAGAAAGACATAAGAGATGTAAGTTAACAGAAAGAAATCAATATTTAAGTAATTTCTCAAGATTACACATTGTCTTGTGGATATAAGATAATAATCTGCTCCCAGGGAAAACTCATTTCTTTTAAGCCTTGTTGATCTTTAATGCAGAGCACTGTCTCATTGTAAAGATTTATTCAAACTCTGACCTCAGACTAAAGACAAAGTCATCCCAAGAATGCACTAACTGATGGCAAAACTGCATATCATCTTTTTATTGGAAAAGCCATTACAAAATCAAAAGTTCCAAGGAGTTTCTTAGGTTTTATCATTTGCTAGAATGACTCATGAAACTTGGGAAAAATACTCTATTTAATTATTTCCATTTTATTATAGGGTAATATTGTGTTAAAAATAGAGAGATGACTTAATAGGCTGAGTGCATGCAAAGCACGTTTTGTACGTGGGATTGTCAAAATTTTCCTCTCCAGTATTACATGGCCCCCATGTGATTCCATACATTATCCTGAACCTGGAGTAGTATCCCAAGACTCGCAGGTGGGATCCACAAACAAAAAAAGGGAATAAAAATCAGAATGAGATAAAGAAAGGTAAGAACAGATTAAAACTGAAATAGGTTCTATCCAACACTTATTGCTATTCTTAAATTTGTGCCCTCCATATGTAAAAATATTGCAATTATCTCACAGTGTTGACAGCCAGCAAAGCTCATTCACAAGCATGAACAATTTCATTGGGTACGTGTATGTTTAAAATGAATTCGCCACCACCCAGATAGCTTGGGAAGGGTGGGGTGTTGCCATAGCTCTGACATTATCTGAACTTTCTGGAACATACAACCTCCTGAATAATCTTTGAATAATTACTGTCTAGGAGACCACTAGGAGACCTTGACAGAAACCAGCTCTGGTGAATTGAAGTAGTTTTCCTGCAGAGGACTAAGAAAATGAAACAGAAAAGGAAAAACACTCATGGGGTCAATGAGCTAAAGACTTCTACTTCTAAGATAATATATTGCTTTTAAATCAACACTTGCTAGAGGAACAGAGCCAGGGCAGCATACCATCAGTTGCCTTTTTGCTCCAATTTAACCTAAGATTTTGAATAACAAAGGGCTTTTGTATTTCAAAACTGCCGCCACAGCTATCAGGGGTCTCAAATTCGGGGCCGCAGGCCACAAATGGCCCTCCATACAACATTTTGTGACTCTGCCCTAGAGAAATCTTTTTTGTTTGGTTTGGTTTGGTTTTAGTTGTTTGGGTCACATTCCCCAATGTTCAAGGCTTACTATTGACTTTTCACTCAAGGATCACCCCGTCTTTGCCTCCTGTGGCCCCCAGGTAAATTGAGTTTGAGACCCTTGGAAGTAATCTTCAAGAAGGGTTTCCTTAAAACAGAGACAGGGTAGATTGAGAATCTTTGTTTCAGTCGTTTGCCAAATCAAAGTGGGTTAAGTTCCAGCATGTATCTCTTTAGCATTGAGTACTAAGTGTCATCCTTACCACCAGTTACATTGGACCTAATGGGCCCAGCACTGTGAGCTGTGCTGCACTACATGGCAGCTGACCATTGAACTATCCATCCAGGTGGTTGAGTTGCACCAAAAGTGATTCCAGACACTCAAATGATAACTAGCTTTTAGTGAGAATAATTTAGTAAGTCAAGGAATAATTTACAATATTAAAAAAATGTTACCTTACTTTTCAATGTGTTCTGTATAATAATATAATTCTATATGCAATTATAACGATATGATTATATTTATATTTTTTAGTTTAAAACTAGAAAATACATTTATTGATACTGATGTTAAAGAGGTTACAACTTGATGGGGGTAACATCTAATTAATTTATATAGTTGTATTTAACATTTACATAAATGAAAGGATTATTGACTTAGACAGATTAATTTGTAAATTCAATTAACTGGTCTGTTGAATAAAATAATAGATTTGCCACATTTTTTTCTTTGAATAAATAATTGTCAGAATTGCAATGATAGAATGTAATATTTTAAAACTATATGTTTCTATTAAACATGATAATAAGGAGAGTGAAGTAATAATTATTTTAAGTCCAAAATCATATAAACACTAAAATATATACAACTCTCAATATGAAGTTGTATAAAATTTTACTTCTAATTTAAGCCAAATATTTAAAAAGTTATTCCATTTTACCACTTGCTTTATATGATGAGCCACTCTCAATAGGCCTCTTAAGTAACATTTGTCTGATCATTTAGGACAGAAAAAATCAGCTAAAACACTTCAAACTTATCAAACAGATAAAGTGTTTTAGCTGATTTTTTTCTGTCCTAAATTAGAAGTAAATAATAATATGGGTATATAGTTAAAAGTATAAAAATATTGTAGGAGGATAGTAATATTTATTTCCTTTTGAGACAATAATATTTAGAATAATATAAAAGGACAGTTGCTTTACACAGTGGTTAAATATTTCTTTTTCTTTATAATGTTTTGTTTTTGATTAGAAATACCTCTCAGATGAATGGGATCCTCCTTTTTTAGTCACGGCAATAATGGAAGAATATTATTGTCTTAACATTTATTTGATTTATTTCTGTCAATAACTCTTGATTTAGGACTGTTTCAATATTCGTCAAGTTTACCAGAGCAAATCAGTATATAATAATCTCTTCAGTTATTCTACTTTATAAGACCTTATATGATTATTCCTCATTATACTTTCAATTCCTTTTGCATTTGTAGAAAATATAATTGTTATTAATTGATTGTGCCACTAAGGTGTGCAAGTTTTATGAGAGTATTTTAAGCTTATCATGTTGATTAATATGTGCAAAACAAATGATCACTTAATTTTCCTTCATATTATTTTTACATATGCAGATATATCTTTATAGATATAGAGATATGCATTGGTTTGGGGGCCACACCCAGCTCAGGCTATGCGCTTAGAAATCTCTCTTGGCTTGGGGGACCATATGGGATGATGGGGATTGAACCCAGGTCATTTGAACAGAGATCCATCCTGGATCTGGAGCACGCAAGGCAAAGGCCCTAATTCTGTGCTATTGCTCTGGCCCCATATTTTATATTTAGAAAATAAAATAAAGCTTCCTTTATTTTGGAAAACTATTTTGAAGAAAATATAGACTAAAATAAACTAAAATTTCAGGTTGTTATTTTTAAAATGTACTGTAGTTGTAACATACATCATTTATATGGTAAACTCTAGAACTTCAATATTTTACATTTGAAATAGTTCCCATATTGTATTTGGGGTAAGTGTAGAGAAGAAATATCTCACAATCCTCAAACTGCTGGAGCAAACTATTGAATCTCAGAAAAATTAGTCAAAGAAAACAAAGATATTATGACAAACATTAGGACAAATATAGAGTTTCAGGCAATGGATTAGAATATAATACCTAGTGGCAAAACCAGAAGTAAATGGTCAATTAATCTTTAACAAAGAAATGACGAAAATTAGTGTACCTCCATCTGATCTCTAAGCAATTACTGTGACTGTGAAAAAAGCCAAATTTTAGTCAAAGGTGTCTTTTGATAACAATCGATATGAAAGGGGATCAGAATCCAGTGTCTTCATCTGTGCTTCATGGACTCTGTCAGCACCTTGGTTTCAATTCATTTAATGCCACTGGAAAGTTTTTACATTTTCCTATTTTTAATCAAAAGTGTTTTAGTGCATTTTAAAATAATAAATAAAGTTTAACATTTAGTATGTATTTGAGTGAACACAAACTCAGCAGAGTGTTTAAACTCCATAATTATCGGTGTCACTTTGGTCAGTAAAGGGATTTTCTGATTGTGCAGAATGAAAAAGAGTAGTTTATTTGAACTGGGTAAAAAAGCATGCAATTATCTACTGTTTCCATTAAAAATCTTCATTATAAGTTACTTTAAGCCAAACAATTTAATAGCTATACCACAGCTGGAGCTGAAAATCATCATCTGACACGGTGGGAGACAAAATATGTTCAGAGATGAAACTTATGAATTCTTTACTTTCAATGCTACTTAACTAAAACATCGAAGTTATAATGAATGAAATTAATGGTGATTATTTTGCACATTTGTCTGCTATTGGGTGTTAGCTAAAATTAAATTGTTCTCAAAACTTTTCCATAGTTTTATGACTAGATCTTTGAAACTCTCAATATATCATTCACTATATTATTATACAAATCCTTGATAATAATAATCATTAGTAATTTATGTAAGTATAGAAAAATTGATAAAAGTATGAATATATTCTATTGATTATATATATGAATTAGCTTATATTTCTAATATT
Source organism: Crocidura indochinensis (assembly GCA_004027635.1). Lineage (NCBI taxonomy): Eukaryota > Metazoa > Chordata > Mammalia > Eulipotyphla > Soricidae > Crocidura > Crocidura indochinensis. Next base: position 7,951 of record PVKC010020986.1, read on the forward strand.
TTATAAAATATTATATTAGTCTAGAAACATACAATTCAGAAACTAGTTGCACTTGATCCTAAGCTAACAAAATATAGAGTCAAACTTTTGACTATACTTATAATTCTTTTGACTACTGTGCTTTCGGGATCATATTTAACTAGAAGCTAAAGAAGGAATATTTAAGTAATTTTTCTTCTTTTAAATACAGAATATAGTTGTTTAATATTGTGATAATATTTTTTGCATGTAACAAGATATCATAATTTAATTACAATATTTTAAAATTTTGGACCAAACCCCACTTTTCTAAGTGCTTATTCCTAGCTTTTTGCTTTGAGATCTCTCTTTGTGGTGCTCAGGTATAGATAATTTTTATGCTGGGGATTAAACCAGGGTTCCCTGTGTGCAAGGCAGGCACTTTATCTTTGTACCATCTCTTTGAAAGATGTAAATGACTTTGAATTTAAGATCAATTTCTTACAAGTAAGATTTATTAGAAATATCTTATTTTATTAGCAATGTAGATAGTTATTTTATTAAATACTTATGGAATTTGGTCACAGTCACTTCTATATTCATGATAATTACCTGCCTGCACAGCAAAATCAAGCCAAATCAAACCAACAAAAAAAAACCCTGCCCATCCAGTGATTGCATTTATTTTGAATGTATCAGTATTTTATTGCAATTCAATGTAAATTATAAGGTCTTTAACAAATTAATTGCCAAATTATAAACCACTTATAACTAATCCTTCCAAAGTTTCAAATTAAGTGATAATTTTAATGGAAGCTTGGGGAATATATAAATATATATAAAATGAATACTATATGTGAAAATTATAGTAGAACTTTAGGAATTTTATTATTATTCCCTTAAGTTCCATTGTTGTAAAACTCAATAATCCAAGAAATATTTTCCTAATTACTAGGAATGTCAACCGTAGTCTTAGATGATTTCTAAAATTTTATAGATCTTTAACTTTATGTCTAGTAGAGAAATTTATCATATTTTGAATTATTTATCTTTATGCTGTCAAATTATAGACATTATTTAATATTCTTATTCTAATTAATGCATCTACATCATATATAGGCTTTTTAACAATTTACATCAATTGTGTAGGTTGTATGTTTTACTTTTTTTTTGTTTTTGTTTTTGTTTTTTGGGTCACACCCGGCAGTGCTCAGGTGTTACTCCTGGCTCCATGCTCAGAAATTGCTCCTGGCAGGCACGGGGGACCATATGGGGCACCGGGATTCGAACTGATGACCTCTTGCATGAAAAGCAAGCGCCTTACCTCCATGCTATTTTACTTTTTTAGGGTGAAGATATATATCAAACTGCTCAGGAATTCCTCCTGACTGTAAACTCAGGACCTCTTCTGGGGTTGTCAAGTGACCATATGCAACGGTAGGGAGTGGAATTAATGCGAGGCAACTCATGTAAAGTTCAATTCATGCCAGGCAAACACCATGCCTTCCGTACAATCTCTCTGGTATTATGATTTGAAAAATGAAGTGTCACACCAATGGCACTCAGGGGTTATGCCTGGTCTGGAGTTGTGTTTAGAAATGGCTCCTGGTAGTCTCAGGGGACCATGTGAGATGCTGGATATAGAACTGCATTCCATCAAGAGTTGGCCGCGTGCAAGAAAAATACCCTATCATTGTGCTATCACTCCTATCCCAAAAGATTTGAATTTTTAAGGAGTAAATGTTACCTTTTTTTCTTGCCTTCACATCTAAAACTGTTATAAAGCTGCGGGTATAAAAAGTGTACTTTCATGGCTTGTTATGAGTTCATATTTAGTTATTTGACAATCATTGTCACACTGTGTGGCTTTAATATCATATGGGGTGTAAATTCAAAATTAATTATTTTGCATGTGGACAATCAGTTATAGCAAAACCATTTGTGGAAGAAAATTGCTCTTACCCTACTTAATGGTCATACAACCTTGTTGAAATAGAATTGTCTAAAGTTGTAACTGTATTTCTAGATTCAGTTCTATTTCATTAATTCATACATTAATACGTGTTATCTGCAAACGGGAAATTATTTATTATGTTCTTATTTAAATCTATTTAATTTATTTTGTTGACTATCTTTCTGTTAATAATTTCCAGTTCAGTGATGAACATTATTGTCAAGAACTGGTGTATTTGTCTTATTACTGATCCTTGGGACAAAATGTTCAACATTTTAACCATTAGGCAAGACTTTAGTTATGAGATTGGATTACGGGGTACATGTCTCTCAGATTTAGAAAGTTTTCTTTCACTCTACAATTTGATTATTTGAGGGGATATTTCTGTAGTAGACTGTGTCCACTGTTCCCATGTGTCAGATCCTACTGACTCTTGGTATATTTTTAAAAGCAACATTTTATTGGAATTCAGACACAATCACCTGTTATCTTGTCATGTATGATTGTTTCAACTACAATTTTAGAAGGACAGACACTAGAATTTAATAATAACCCTTGACGAAAATCCTATAGACCCTTTCAGTTTTTTAATACATGTATTTGTACCAAGATAAAGGGCATATTACCTTAATTAATTTTTGTTTTATGACTTTACTCATCTATACTAATAGTTTTTAATGGAAGCTCCAAGTATAATTTTGTTTTATTTCTACTTATAAAAATACATCTTATATTTACTCTCAAGTATAGTATAATGTCAGAATTCTGAATTTTTGCCTACTTTGTTCTTATAATTTTAGTGATTATTTAATAGGGAGAGCCTCTGTTATTTTTTTTAAAGTATTGTTCTTTGCCTTTCCTTCCACAGTTCAAAAATACAAATTTAAGTCTTCAATGTGCTTTTGTCATTTACTAAATTCTTGTTTACAGAATAGTTTAATCCTAGCTTTAGTTTCACTTTATTTTTTCTCTTGCTTTGTCTAACAATAAGTTAATCAAGCTAATGAATTGTTTTTCATATTGCATTATTTTTACCTCTTATGTTCCATGTCATAAACATTATATTGCTTATGTGCCTATTATAAAAGTTTGGTATCTCTTCTAATATCATTATTTTATAATATTTAGTAGTAATATTATATATAATAAATTATTAGTACTTCTGTTCATGCTTTACATGTAAATACTAGGTAGCTGAATTTTAATTTTGTTTTGTTTTGTTTGGGGGCCACATCCGGTGATGTTCAGGGGTTATTCCTGGCTATGCACTCAGAAATAGCTCCTGGCTTGGGGGAACATATGGGATGCTGGGTCATTGGACGTTGGCCCAACTTGGTCATCCAAGTGCAAGGCAAACGCCCTACCACTGCATCATCATTCTAGTCCCTGCATTTTACTTATCTTTTTTAATTTTGGTTTTTGGGTCACACCCAGCAGTGCTCAAGGGTTACTTCTGGCTCTATGCTCAGAAATTTCCCCCATCAGGCTCTGGGGACCATATGGGATGCTGGAATTCTTAACACTATCCTTCTGCATGCAAGGCAAATGCCTTACCTCCATGCTCTCTCTCCGGCCCTTGCATTTTACTTTTTAACCTCAAGAACTAAAAGAGATAAACAAGTTACTGAAATGAACACATGCATTTTAGTCTAGTTATATAGTTGTTAATATAGCAAATATGCTCAATTTTTCAGTCACTCAAATATGCAATTTTATTTATTTGGGACTTTTTTTGTTCTTGTTTTTGATTTTTGGGAGGGCCACACCCGGTGAAACTCAGGGTTTATTCCTGGCTAAACGCTCAGAAATCGCTCCTGGCTTGGGTAACCATATGGGATGCCAGGGGATCAAACTGCGGTTTGTCCTAGGTTAGCACGTGCAAGACAGATGCCCTACCACTGCACCACCTTTCCACCCCTCAAACATGCAATTTTAAACAACTAATTAGTCCTTAGGAAGAAAGTTTAGGTAGAGCCCGGGAGATAGCATGGAGGTAAGGAGTTTGCCTTTCATGCAAAAGGTCATCGGTTCGAATCCCGGTGCCCCATATGGTCTCCCCCGTGCCTGCCATGAGCAATTTCTGAGCATGGAGCCAGGAGTAACCCCTGAGCACTGCCGGGTGTGACCCCCCCAAAAAAAAGAAGAAAGTTTAGGTAGCTTTGGAAGATATTAGAAAAACAAAACTATTTAATGAAAAAAAATTTTAAATAAGTAGAACTTTTAAAAAATTGTTATAGGTAATCATTATGTAAGACATATCAAATACAGATGGCAGAACAATAGTAAAGAAATTAAGAATTTGCATTGCATTTGGAAAATCTATTTTAATCTCTCAAAGCACATGAATCTTAGCTCCTCCTGAAATAAATTATCTTAATATTATCAGTAGTCTCTCAACACACTACTGTGACCCCAATCCCAGGAACACTCAAATGCCAAATACATAAACTGACAACTATTAGAAAATGTCTAAAACAATTTGTTAATGAAGAATGTCAATTGCAAAAAAAAATATGTGTGGATAGAAGCAAGTGAAAAATTATATGCACTCCTAACATAATTACATATTTATATAGCAAACAATACTTAAATTATATATATATTTATATGCACAAACATATATATATATTTAAATAGTTTGGATGAGTTCAAATAAAACAAAAATTTCTAGTTTCCTATAAAGACAATCATTAAATGAATGTGGGAACATATTAGATGATTAAAAGCAAGTTGTTAGATATTCTGGAGAGATAGTAAAGTGAATAAGGAGATTGTCTTTCATGTAGCAGAACTGGTTACTATCCTTTAACATTTCATATGATTTCCTAAGTATAGTCAAAAATGATTCCTGAGTTTAGAATCAGGAATTACTTCTGAGCATGTCTGGATATAGTACCCAAACAAACAAATAAAAATTGAACCAAAAAGATAAAATATGGTTTTAGTTTTAATTTGTGCATGTCCCCCAATCCTCAGGGTTTGGGCCACACCGAATGGCACTCAGAGCTTATTCTTGGTTCTGCTCTTTGAAATTACTCCTGGCAGGCTCTGGGGACCATATGTAATACCAAAGCAAAAACCCTATGGTTCTGTTTTTTTATTTTTGCATGTTTTTAACTCTTTTTATGAAAGCCTTAATATATACTGACTAAAAATATTGCTTTGAGAAAATGAAAGTTAAAAAATTAAAGCAATACAATTCTTGGTTTATAATTCTTCTGTTAGGTGAAAATATTGTATAATAAAAAATTTCCCTTATATTTTGTTTTGTACCCTCAATTGAAGGTTTCTAGAAAACAGAGAAGGAAAAAGATGGGATTTTGATAGTAATAATATATATCAATATCATTTATACCTTAACTTATATATCTATCACTAGCAAATTAAAAATAATGTGAGAGAAGTTAGTTCTGTAATTTTCAAATTGTAAATATATCATGAATAACTAACAAGCATTTTTATTGAAAGCGAATGCTTTACGTTTTAAGTAATGCATATCCTTTTTCTGACTACATCATTTTTCTATTAAAACAAGTCACTATCGGGGTCTGGGAGATAGCATGGAGGTAAGGCGTTTGCCTTTCATGCAAAAGGTCATCGGTTCGAATCCCGGTGCCCCATATGGTCCCCCATGCCTTCCAGGAGCAATTTCTGAGCATGGAGTCATGAATAACCCCTGAGCACTGCTAGGTGTAACCCAAAAACCAAAAAAACAAAACAAAACAAAACAACAAAAAAAAACAAGTCACTATCAAGCATGTATTTGGAGTATGTAAATAAATTATTTTGGATAAGTTCCAGGGTGTCTTTAATCCCAAAAATTAGGATGCATTAGGTTTGTATTTTAGGACAAAGTTGGTCTACATCTATGTGAACATTCTTTAAATACAGTGAAAAAATGATGACTATACATATTTATTGTCTATTATACTAAAAATTATATCAAATGTAAAAAAATCACCTTCTGTTAATTTAAAATGTAATGCTTTACTTTCATGATGCAATGATAACATATTTATTTTTACTGATTTAACAGTTTATATCAATGATTGTATTATAAATAAATATCTCAAGGTATCAATGTTCAAAGGCATAAAATTTGACTTGAAATTAAGATAAAAACATGCATCTAAAAATCTAATTGCATAAAGAGAATTGAGTGAGAATTATTTTAAAGTATACTTTGAAATGTATTTATAGATAATTTCACACTGTCTTTGGTTCGTGTAATCAGATGTGAGAATACCATAAAATTATGGTTTTATGCAGCTGAGTTGGCATGTTGCACAAAACATCAACCAACTGACATATTGTAATATTTTTCTGAATTGAAATTGTGTGTCTGAACTAAAACATAAACAACATGTTAATAACAAAAAGTCTCTTGAATTATTTATTTCTAAAAAGTGATTATGATGCTGTAAAAAATTAATGAAGTAGTTCTTTATTCTATGTGGAAAAAAGGTTTCCTAATTCTGTCTTCTAATGTATTAAAAAAACAGAAGCTCCTTATGTTTTGTAGCTTTAACAAGGAAGGGGGAAAATGGAAGCTGAAATAGGAAACTTATGCTGAATGAGAAAATTAACATTCCAATTGAACAAGTACCTATTGTAGGCTCTTAGTTTTGTTCTCTCTAATTAATCCATAGACTAGTTCTGCACTTGTTAATATAATACCTACTTTACATAAATGATAAAGGAGACTGAGAAAAATTATAACATAATGATTATAATAACAAATGGTGGAAATAATATTATTTTGGTAGAGTGCCATTAGAAGTTCTAATAAGTTACTCTTCCCATTGTACTTATTTATCCTCTGGGGAAAAGACTGCAATTTTCAAATAACATTTGAGTTTTAAAATTCAGGAAAAAAGCATATATATGCAGGAACAAATAAATATTTTTACAATGGTGGCAAACAAAGTAAATGTTTTTGTGGTTACTTTCAGGAAGCAGTTTATATAGCTTAACAGAAAAATTTTAGTTGGGTTGCTTCAGGAGACTTTAACCTCTTTTATCTTTTTGTTTAATATATACATATATACATAAACTGAAAACAATAATAATCATTAAAATTATTCTTAATCTTTCTCACAGTGACAATTGAGACAAGGAAACAGTTCTTACTTCAAGATTCATTGGTGAAAATAATGCACTATTAGAGACATACCTTACAATCCCCCAAAATGTCTCAAACAGTTCTTGGTTTATAATTCTTCTGTTAGGTGAAAATATTGTGTAATAAAAAAATTCCCTTATATTTTGTTTTGTACCCTCAAATTCACACAGTGATATACAGAATATCATGAGTTCCCAATGATATGTACCCTATAAACAAACTGTTCTAATGAGAAAAGTTTATTTTCCCCAAAGTTTTAATGTGTTTTTTTGTTGGGACAAACAGAGTGTTGCATTTCTCCATGAGTCTTTCAGATTCTCTTTTGTTCTTTCCTTTCAAAAGATTACAAAAGCTACTCTGATTTATTTTCTTTCTCCCAAAGGCAAAATGCAGAATTATTTTGTATTTTCTCCTATTTTGTAATATATCAGATTTATTTAGTTCCTTTCTAAATTATTACAAGATTGGGACCCAAGAGATAGTACAGGAATGATAAAGCACTTGCTTTAAAAATACTTCGGTTGCAACTCTGGTTCAAGCCTGAACACTTTACCAAGCACTTACTTACCTCACATAGTTATCAATACTACTAGGCACAATCCCTGAGCACAGGGCCAGGAGTAAGCGCTGGACTGCCGAGTGTGGCTTCGAAATCAAAACCGTAAACCCAAACAAGAAGGTTAATATGGTTGACAATAATATTCATGTTTATAGCATGTCAACTATCAACCAAAAACCTTCCACCACATCAGAAATCCTTCTTGACTCGAATCATTAACAGTATCGTTTTGGTCACAATTGTACAGATTTGTCATATAATGGTGGTTAGAAGCTTGTTTATCCTCAACTGTGATCCCTGCTGTGGGTGTAGCAGTCGATTTGAGCCTGTTTTCACAACCTCTGTTTAACACAGGGAAAAGACAAGGAAGGGGCAAGTAAGAATGTGAAACTCTTTAATGCCTGTTAGCCCATGTAAGAGGAGCTTCGGATCAGGAGTTTTGTCTTCCAGGAATGGCTGATAAATACATTGGGTATGTCTATGGCAATTTTTAATATAGATTAGATTAAAATTTCCTGCACAAGAGGTGAGTTTTAGGTTTTAGCACTATCCATTTGCTCATATACATTCAACATTCTATGTTAATTATGATTTTCCCTCAAAGAATTATGTGATAATGAGATAAATTTACTGATATTCCAGAATAGTAGACAAGTTACACAATAATTGAAAGATCAATAATATAAGAATGTTTCTTTTTTTAATTAATATATTTTATTTAAACACCTTGATTACATACATTATTGTGTTTGGGTTTCAGTCATGTAAAGAACACCACCCTTGGGGCCGGGCGGTGGCGCTGGAGGTAAGGTGCCTGCGCTAACCTAGGATGGACCACGGTTCGATCCCCCGGTTCCCCATATGGTCCCCCCGTGCCTGCCAGGAGCGACATCTGAACGAATAGCCAGGAGTAACCCCTGAGCGTCACTGGGTGTGGCCCAAAAACAAAAACAAAAACAAAAACAATAAAAAAAGAACACCACCCTTCACCAGTGCAACGTTCCTATCACCATTGTCCCAAATCTCCCTCTTCCTATATGTTTTTGAAATAAACTTTCCATGGTAGAATAAGAAGTTCTGAGTAAATCATATTGATGTAAGAGGTTAATTGTTGCTTTAGTTTTTTGTCAATAAAAGGAAAAAGGTAAGATGAGTATTTGATATTTGTTAATAGTTGGTATTTATGCATTAGTTCATTTTTTGTTTGTTTACATTTTCCAAGTCAAACCTGACAGTATTTATGGCTTACTCCTGACTCTGTGCTCAGAGGGTCCTGTGTGCCTTTGAGGATCAAACCTCTGTCAGTCACATGCAAGGCAAGCACCTTTTAGACTGTAATATCTCTCAGGCATACAGTGGTTCTTGTATTTTGGCAAATGCATCGTGTTTAAAGTATTACAAAAAGTTAAAAACTATAAAGTACTTAAATGCAAAATAGAAGGATATAATAATTATAAGCCAAAACATTAGACATTATGAATTTTCCACTTTAGTGATATAATCATATAAACTAATTTTTATTTTTATTAGTTTATATAATTATAAAGTCATTAGTATAATTAGAAAGTCATTGGTCACCTGAGATTTTTCGACAATTTGACTTTGCATGTGTTTCTAAGAGATTATTGGTTGAATCAACACTTTATACTAGGAATACTCCGCCAGCCCTACACACCAGTATTGCTATATTGTTAAGTGGCCACTCCTCAGAGCACTTGATGACTAGTTTAGTCAAGGTTTGGTCAAGGGTTTATGTAGTGCCAACAATTAACTCTGGGTCTGACCACAAACATGGTAGGCAAGTGTTCTACTGAGCTATATCCTAGTCCTTATATTTATATTTTTATTGTATTATATGAGATCTTATGTTTCCCTTTTAACTTTTTCTTCCATAGACAAGAGTTCTCATAGCTCCTTCAGCTAGTTTGTTGCTCAATGGTCACTCTTGATGACACTTATGAGATTGAGTAGTAGTAGGAATTGAAACTAGGGCTCCCACATGCAAAAACAGCTGCTTCAATTTTTTTCTACCTCTGACACGTGTTCACTACTCATATTTAGAAAAATATTACAGGAATAAAGATATTTAGCTTTAGTATATATGTGACTATATAGACTATATAGGACACAAGTATTGAGACAATTGAGGAAATAACAAAATTGGCAGAGACTTCAAAGGAAAATATGTGTAAGAGAATTCACTAATGGATTAGCTAAATTAATAAAGGATATATATATAATCCAGAAATTAAATAAATCTTTTAAGTGATGTCTTTGTAACTAAGGGATAATTATTTTTGTCCCCAAATTCACAATACAGACCCAGCAAAGGTCTGGGTTGAGGTCTATATGGGGTGCATTTACTGTACCTCCTCTTTCTATACAGTCAGTGTAAAGAACACAGCATGTAATGAGAATTGGGAGGCCTTATTTTTTTTCTTTCTTTTCATTTTTTTGATTTTTTTCTATAACTTCTTTTTTTTAAACACCCCTTTCACTAATGCAACTTTACCGCCACCAGTGCCCCAAAACTCCCTCCCTCCCAACCCACCCCCACCTGTACTCTGTACAGGCTTTTCCATTCCCTCATACTGATGAATGTTACAAAAAAGACTTATATTTTCCTTAAAACCCATATATGAGTGAGATTATTCTGCATCTATCTCTCTCCCTCTGACTTATTTCACTCAGCATAATAGATTCCATGTACATCCATGTATATGAAAATTTCATGACTTCATCTCTCCTGACAGCTGCATAATATTCCATTGTGTATATGTACCACAGTTTCTTTAGCCACTCGTCTGTTG
>PVKC010020987.1:0-18368 GCA_004027635.1 Crocidura indochinensis
AATAGTGGATTACTATTTATATATCTACACCAAAATAAGGTGGTCAACAAAAACTAGATTAGAGAAAAATAAAATAGTAATAAGAAAAGTAAAAAAAAAAGAGAAAGAAAGAAAGGAAGAAAGAGAGAAAGAAAGAAAGAAGAGAAAAATTGTTTTGAGCTTCTTGTCTCTCTCTTTTGTGGTTTTTGGGACCCACCCGGTAGTGTTCAGGGGTTTGCTCCTGGGTCCATGCTCAGAAATTGCTCCTGGCATGCCAGGGACCAAGTGAATCACTGGTATTCAAACCGATATCCTTCTGTCTGGAAGGCAAATGCCTTACCTCCATACCATCTCTCCCTCCCTCCCCCCCCATTTTTTTTTTATCCTTCTTCATAGGCACACTAAAAATTGGGGTCGTTCGAGAGGCGAAACCCCTTGGCCTAAGAGGTACAGGGTTTCTTCCCCCTTGGAGTATATCGTCATGGGATTATCTGTAGACTCCTTTCAAGTTCATTTACTCTCTCCTTGATGTTTTCATGTTGTATGAAAGACTTCTGCTCTGGTCTGGACAATGATATCAGACCTTTGTATCTGGAAGTCATGTAAACTGAAAAAGATATAATTCACACCAATAAGATGCCATAGCAACTTACAGTTTAGTATTTGAATTAGTAGGGACTATTGACTGAGTAAAAAGGACTATAGATTAACCAACTTGATACATAAAACTATTCATTTTCTCTCCTTATTTTTTAGGGGGATCATACCTGATGGTGTTCAGGGATTTTTTTTTTTTTTGGTTTTGTTCTCTGGAATTACTTCTAGAGGTGCTTAGGGGAACATTTAGAAATTAAATCCTGGTCACATGCATACAGACAAATGCATTGCCTACTATACTATCACTTCAGTCTCTATTTTAATAAAGAACTTTTAGACTTATATAGTTTTAAAACTTTGTCTTTTGAGTAATATCTGTCAATGCTTAGAGGTTTCTCCTGGCTCTGTGCTGTGGATTTATTCTGGTGTTAACCCTAACATATGGGATGCCAACCTGGGTTCTATCCTCCGGTCACAACAAATTTTATATAAAATAAATTTTATTTATTATAGAAATAAAATAATTATTATTTTATTTTAGTCAATTTTAATAAACAGTTATCTTTAAAATTCTTATTAAAGACAGAGTGGAAGGGTAAGGTGCCTGTCTTGTATGCGGTGGACCCAAAATTCTTTTTAAAGTTTATATAGCATAATCCTTTCTTTTATTTTGATATTCCCATTAAGGGAGTTTACTTAATAACTTTAGAATTGCAGGTCAGCTGGTGATAAATTGTCTTAATTTTGTTGATCAAATGTCTCTATTTCACTATTGTTTAGAAGATTTTGGTTGGAAATAAAACTCTAGATTGGTTGAGTTTCACATTGTACTCACAATGTTGTTCAGGTTATCAAAATAACTATTTTTTATTTCTCTTTTCTATTTTTTCTTTCTTTTTCTACTTCTATTTTATTATTTAAAATTTTATTTACTTTCATTCTCACAGTTATTATATGACGGTTGTTGTTTTTAGTATCTGGGTGTTTTTTAGTTTTGTTTTTCCCTTCCTTCATTTAAATTGATATTGATAAACTCAAGAAGTAATCCTCCCAGTTTTTGTTTGTTTGTTTGTTTGTTTTGTTTTGTCATTTGTTTGTTTTTTATCCCAATAGAACTACCTAACATGGATCATCTTGTTCTGTTTCATGAAGTGACGGAAAAATGGAGCGTACCAGGACCAAACAGTCATATGAACATTGAGTGGACATAAAAAATGAACAGACTGCAGTTCGAGTCTCCACCTCCATCAACAGTGCAGGAGCACCTAGACACTGCCACTTGGGAAGCACCTCCTCCTAGGAAGCTCAGAGACTGAGAAAACTTGGACCCTTCTGAGCAGGGTGGGGCAAGAGGAGCACTGTAGCTCCTATTCGCTTCACAGCCGCATGCTCTTTCTAACTAATGAGCCTCACCATACAGCGCAGGAAAATATCACTCTGGGGCCCGGGGAGATAGCATGGAGGTAAGGCGTTTGCCTTTCATGCAAAAGGTCATGGGTTCTAATCCCGGTGCCCCATATGGTCCCCCGTGCCTGCCAGGAGCAATTTCTGAGCTTTGAGCCAGAAGTAACCCCTGAGCACTGCCGGGTGTGACCCAAAAAACAAAACAAAACAAAAAAACAAAACAAACAAAAAAAGAAAAATATCACTCTACAAGCATGAAAATGGGGAACCTCGTAGGCAAACATCATGCACAGAGAATGAAGATGATAGCTCCAATCCCCCAAAATATCAACCATCTGATTAATCTCTCAGATAAGGAGTTTAGAACAGAAATATGGAGGATCCTCATGAAAATCAAAGAACACATACCTCTAGCTGAACAGAACACAAAGACAGAACTCAGAAAACTCCAAACTGAAAGAGCAAGTCTGAAAAACATGGTAGCTCAACTGAAAAACTCAATGAACAGCCTCTCCAGCAGGGTAACAGCAGCTGAGGACAGAATCAGTGAACTGGAAGATCAAATGCAGAGCAACTCCATACAGCAGAAGAGATTGGAAAAGAACCTTAAGACAAACGATCAGACAATGGAAAAAAGTACTCAAGAAAAGTGAATAGATGAAAATAGAAATCTTTGATAACGTCAACGAAAGCAACATAAGAATCCTTGGAGTTCCAGAGTCCAGGAAGGGGATCCCCAGGAAGAATCAATGGTCAAAGACATTATCTCAGAGAATCTCACAGAGCTAAAGACTGCATGCAACCAAAATGCCTGAAGACTACCAGTTAAAAGAGACCCGAAGAAAAACACCCCAAGACAAATCCTAGTCACAATGGTGAATACCACAGAGACAGAATACTGAAAGCAGCAAGATCAAAGAAGAATGCTTTGATTAAGATTAAGGAGCATCCTTAAAATTTGCAGCAGACATTTCACAAGAAACTCTCAAGGCTAGAAGACAGTGGTGGAATATTGTGACAAGACTGAACGAAATCCATGCCTCTCTAGAATATTGCACCCAGCCCAACTCACCTTTAGGTTTGAAAGAAGGATACATGGTTTCACGGATAAGCAACAGCTCAGAAACTTTACAGATGCAAAACCAGCCTTCAATGTCAATATGTACCTAAGATATTACTGTGAAAAATTTGTAATCCACTTTGGTCAAAATAAAAATTATTATTAAAATTTTTTCAAAAAAAAGAAAGAAAGTAAATCTGAAAGGTGAATTTTAAGACAAGACAGATGAACAAACCCCATGATAATCATCTCCCTCAATGTCAATGGACTGAATACACCACTTAAGAGATACAGAATGGCTTAAATGGATCAAAAAGATAAATCCAAACTTCTGCTCCCACAAGAAACACACCTGAATAGTCAAAACAAACATAAACTCAAAATCAAAGACTGGAGTAAATTTATCCAAGGAACAAACACCATTAAAAAGCTGGAGTGGCCATATTAATATCAGCTGACCTAAACTTTAGACTCAGAAAAGTTGTAAGGGAAAAATATGGACAGTTTGTACTTATCAAGGGATATGTACAACAAGAAGAAATCATATACAAACCCAATGAGAGACCAGCAAAATATCTAATACAATTATAGACAAATTGGAAACAGGATATCAATAACAACACAATAATTGTGGGAGACCTCAATACAGACCTGTCAACATTTGATAGGTCAAAGTCTGAAACCCAACAAAAAAATACTCGTCCTAAAAAGAGAAATGGAAAAAAGAGGCCTAGAATTTATATATGGAACACTTCATCCCTGGAAACCTGGATGCACATTCTTCTCTAATGTATATGGGTCATTGTCCAGGATAGACCACATGCTTGCACATGAAACTTACCTCCATAAAATTAAGAGGTTAGACATTTTGAGACTACCTTTGCTGACCACAAGGCTCTGAAATTAGATGTGAACTGCAAAGGGACACAGAAGAAAAACATTAACAACTGGAAATTTAACAGCCTACTACTGAACATCCAGTGGGTCTGAGATGAAATCAAAGAGGAAGTCAAAACTTTCCTGGAAACGAATGGCAATAAAGACACAAACTATCAGAATTTATGGGGCACGGCAAAAGCAGTACTGAGAGAAAAAATTATAGCATTGCAAGCACATATCAGGAAGGAAGAAGGGGCATACCTGAATAGCATAATGACTCATCTTATAAAATTAGAAAATGACCAACAAACAAAATATTTTGACAGAAGGAAATAACAAAGCCTAGAGCAGAAATCAATGAAATAGAAACCCAAAAAACAATCTGAAAGATCAACGAAAGCAGAATTTGGTTCTTTAAAAAAATAAAAAGATTAATAGACCACTGGCAAAAATCACAAAGAAAGAGAATGAGAAACCTGATAACCTGTATTAGAAATGAGAAGGGGGAGATCACTACACATGTTGCAGAATTTCAATGGGTAGTCAATAATACTTTGAGAAAATTATGCCACTAAACATGAAAACCTGGAAGAAATGGATAAATTCTTGAATTTTATAGCCTTCCATGATTGAAGAGGATGTAGCATATCTAAACACCCCCATCACTATTGAGGAAATTAAATTGGTAATCAAATATCTTTCCAAGAAAAAAGCCCAGGCCCAGATGGATTCACTAATAATTTCTTTCAAATATTTCCAGAGGAAATACTACTAATCTTTGCCAGGCTCTTTTATGAAATTGAAAAAATGGGAACACTTCCAAATAGCTTTTTTGAAGCTTGTTACCAAAAACAGACAGAGATGCTAACATAAACGAAAATTGCAGACCAGTATCCCTGATGAAAACATATGCAAAGATCCTCAACAAAATACTGACATATAGGATCCAATGCCTCATCAAGAAGGTCATTCATTACGATCATATAGGTTTCATCCCAGTGGATGATGGATTAACACCTGTAAATCTAACAAGATAATACACATATCAAGAACAAGAAAAAATAAAAACCACATGATCATTTCAATAAGATTCAGAGAAAGCATATGATAAGGTTCAAAACCCTTCCTCATTAAAGATACCATGACGTTCTTCAAAGATGTGGATCAAACACTCCTGAAATTCATTTTGAACCATAAACACCCACAAATAGCTAAATCATTCTTTGGGAGTAATAATAATGGATGTATCACTTTCTCCAATTTTAAACTGTATTACAAAGCAGTAGTTATCAAAACAGTATGGTATTGGAATAAAGACAGACCCTCAGATAAGTGAAATAGCCTTGAGTACTCAGAGAATGTTCCCCAGACATATAATCACTTATTTTTGTTTGTTTGTTTGTTTGTCTTTTGGTTTTTGGGCCACACCTGGTGATGCTCAGGGGTTACTCCTGGCTGTCTGCTCAGAAATAGCACCATATGGGACACCAGGATTCAAACCAACAACCTTTGGTCCTGGATTGGCTGCTTGCAAGGCAAGAGCCACTGTGTTATCTCTCCAGGCCCAACTTATGTTTTAATAAAGGAGTGATAAATCCTAAATGTAGTAAGCAAAGCCTCTTCAGCAAGTGGTGTTGGCACAACTGGTTAGCCACGTGCAACAAAGCAAAATCAGACTTCTAGCCAACCCCATGTACAAAGGTAAAATCCAAGTGGATTAAAGACCTTGATATCAGACCTGAAACCATAATGTGTATAGAATAATACGTAGATAAAATCACTTAATGACATTAAGACTAAAGGCATCTTCAAGAGGAAACAGTACTCACCAAACAAGAGGATGTAGAGATAAACAGATGGGAATATATTAAGCTGATAAACTTCCTCATTAAAAAAAAATAGTACCTAGGATACAAGAGCCACACACTGACTAGAGATATTATAAACCCAATACCTATCAGATAAGTGGTAAATGTCCAAAATATACAAGGCACTGGCAAAACTTTACAAGAAAAATCATTTAATCCCATCAAAAAAAATGGGGAGAAGAAATGAACAGACACTTTGTCAAAGAAGAAATGCAAATAGCCAAAAGACACATGAAAAAATGCTAACCATCATGGAGATGCTAATCAAAACAACAATGACGTATCATCTCACACCGAAGAGACTGGCCCATATCACAAAGATCAAGAATATTCAGTGCTGGCAGGGATGTGGAGAGAAAGGAACTCTCTTTCACTGCTGGTAGGAATGCATCAATTCCAGCATTTATGGGAAACAATATGGAGATGCCTCAAAAAACTGGAAATAGGGGGCCGGGAGATAGCATGGAGGTAAGGCGTTTGCCTTTCATGCAAAAGGTCATCGGTTTGAATCCCGGTACCCAATATGGTCCTCCGTGCCTGCCAGGAGCAATTTCTGAGCATGGAGCCAGGAGTAACCCCTGAGCACTGCTGGGTGTGACCCAAAAACCAAAAAAAAAAAAAAAAAAAAACCCAAAACTGGAAATAGAGGCTCTCTTGTCATGAAGCTATATCACTCCTAGGGATATACCCCAGAAACACAAAGATACAATTCAAAAAAATATCTTCCTTACATCAATATTCATTGCAGTTCTATTTACAATAGCCGAACTTTGGAAACAACCAAGATGCCCTTCAACAGATGAGTGGCTAAAGAAACTGTGGCACATATACACAATGGAATATTATGCAGCCATCAAGAGATAAAGATATGAATTTTCCTATACATTAATGCACATGGAATCTATTATGCTGAGTTATTATGAAATAAGTCAGAAGGAGAGAAATAGACACGGAATAGTATAAATCAACTATGGGTTTTAAGAAAAAGAAAAGACATTTTTGTAATAATATCCAGAGACAATAGAGATGAGGGCTGTAATGTACAGTTCATGATAAGATTCTCACCACAAAGAGTGGTGAGTGCAGTTAGAGAAATAACTACACTGAAAACTAACCTAACAATGTGAATGCACGAGGGAAGCAGAAAGCCTATCTGAAATACAGGCATGGGGGTAAGCAGGTGGGAGATTTGAGGCATTGGTGACAGGAATGTTGCACTGATGAAGCTGGATGTTTTTTATATGACTGAAATCCAACTGCAATCATGTTTGTAATAAATTTCTATAAATAAAGATAATAAAAATTATGAACTGATTCAAACACCAAACCCAAAGTCAATGCCAATAGAATCGATACTCAATCTATAACAAGCTATACACAGAGGGGAGCAGTTAACACTAGCAGACCTGGGGACAAGAAAGGGAGATATGAGATGCATGGTGGGAATATGGGTGGAGAAAGGACAACACTGATGGTGAGAATGGCCCCAATATATTATCACTATGTACCTTAAATATTACTGTTATTGTGAAAGAGTTGTAATTCACTTTGGTCACAATAAAAATATTTAAAAAATGTTAATTTGCTTGGAACTTGAACCCCTCTTGAGGTTCAACTCTTAAAAATAAAATTCCTTGTAAGATTGGGACTGGATCTATAACACAGTAGTAGGGCAGTTTCGTTGTAAGCAGCAGACCTGGGA
The DNA here is from genome assembly GCA_004027635.1 of Crocidura indochinensis. NCBI lineage: Eukaryota > Metazoa > Chordata > Mammalia > Eulipotyphla > Soricidae > Crocidura > Crocidura indochinensis. The sequence goes on from PVKC010020987.1 coordinate 7,490, forward strand.
TTGACCTGCGTTCTATATTCAGCATCCCATATTTTAAAATTAATGTTTGCTGCTACTTTCTTCTGATCTTTAGTTTGTTCTTTCTTCTGATCTTTTCTTTATTGCTAGTTTTAAACAATTTAATTAGTTCTTTGGTAGTACATGAAGAATATTTTTCTAGAACTTTTTTTGCCCCAATATTGAGTCCTTCACCCATCATTATGGTTCTCTTGTCCCATAAATTATGGATATACTTAGTTTGTTATGATCAGAATAGTATTAAATTCCATGAAAACTCTTGGCATAATGTGTTTTTTCTCATTTCATTATATTTGTCATATGCATGAGTAGTTAAGTTCACAGTTAAAGTCTTGCTAAGTGCCCTCTAGCATTTCAATGGTTTTCATACTCCTATATGCTGTCTCTAGAGTCTATCTGTATTAACCTTTTCAATACTCTCAGCTTGCACAATCCAGTTATGTAGGCTTCAGGTTTCTCTTACTTTCAATTTCCTTATTCTTTAGTCTAGAAAACTCATTCAGGCAGTGAGCTATAAAAGTTATAGAAATAAAGTCACTTGTTTTTGGTTTTGTTAGTTAATAACCTTTAATGGTTTTCAAAATAATATTTTCATTTAATTTTCAGTTGTTCCAAATCAAAGGCTAACTCTCTGTTACATTCTTTGTTCAAATTAAGTCTTTATAGCAAAGCCTTTGATATATTGCTTTACATTATTTGTGTTTTATATGAAGGGATAATTTATATCATGCCGGGGCCCTCAAACTATTAAACAGGGACCCAGTTCACTGTCTCTCAGACCATTGGAGGGCCAGACTATAGTAAAAACAAAAATTATGAACAAATACCTATGTACACTGCATACATCTTATTTTGATGTGAAGAAGCAAAACGGGAACAAATACAATATGTGGCCTGCAGGCCGTAGTTTGACGACCACTGTTATATAGTATATATTTATATATATTTATACATAAAGCAGAGTAGCATGAGTTAATTAATTTTATACTACATGATAATTTGTACATTGGTATCTACTCCATTTATTTGCATAATTCTTACAATATCCTAGCCTATAGTATTTTTCAGCCTTGATTGGAAGATATATTTAAAAATGTTTAAATAATAATATTTGGGGCATTTTTGTATATTCATAAAATGCTTAATTTTTTCTTGTGGTTTTTTTTTTAAATAAATGTGCTAGGATAACTTTGGGGCTAATGCATATTACAAAAAAATTGCCAGTTGGGTCAAACTTTAGGTAGTTAGGATAGAGGATTACTCTTTGAATAATCTTATTTAGTATTTTGTTTGGGGACAAAGAAACTAATAGTTGATTGAAGAGTTGTTGATAGTTTATAGTTGATGGTTGAGAATTATTGAGGTTTAATTCTTAAAAATAACTTATAAAGCTACAAAAATTATGATAGATTTCTGAAATAAATTATCGCTACTAAGAACCAAAAATGGAGAGAGGAATTTTGAAAATATTAAGAAAACCCCAAATTTGTACAATAAATTGGATGCTGAAAATAGTCGCTTCATTTGGTTTAATATAATACAGGATATTTTGAATATTTTTTTACATGGGAAGAGTCATTTAATACTCAACTAGCTAGTTTATATTGGAATTAATTATATGGAAAAAAAGAGATGATATTTTTTTATATATCAAAAACATGGCAGGAGTGATGGCACAGTAGTAGGTCATTTGCCTTGCACATGGCTGAACCAGGATAGACAGAAGTCTGATCCCCAGCATTCCATATATCCCCTCAGCCAGGAGCTATTTCTGAGTTCAGAGCGAGGAGTAACCCCAAGAGTCACTGGATATGGCCTCCTCAAAAATAAATAAAATATCAATAACTTGTCACAGAAAGATAAGTACAAAATGAAATCCTGAGATATAGGAAAATTATTTAGCAAAAGTAGTATTAGATTATGTGGGAGACTACTTAGAGTAGATATAAAAATGATAGCAATTTATTAGGCATGCACAGGACCTCTTAGATCTTAGTACAAAGATGTTAGCAAAAATTAGTAAAGTTAAAGTTGAATCTAGGTTAGATAGGTTTGTGTATGTTGATATCTAGGTTTAAAATTAAGATGTATTGTTTAATATTTTGGTTCTAATAGATAGTGCTAATATATTGATGTTTTTAAATTGGAATAAATTTCTGTATAGATAAAATGAATGGAGCTTCTTGGTACTGTAGTGTCTACATTTCCTATTATTACATTTCAATTAAAATAAAATTTCCTGAGGATCAAACAGAAAATATCATTTAAAAGTCATTGCTAGGAAAGCAGGAATAAAGAGAGAAAGTAAAGAACGATTTTAGTTCTGAGCACTTTTTCCTACTATTCATATAATGAAGGAAAATTGTCTTTTGATAATGAATTCATATGATCAGTTTTTCATTTTTTGGCATACTCTAAACTTCCTATAAAAAAGAATAGATGGCTGGGAGGGAAATATCTGAAAGATTTCCATTAAATATAGAAGCTTTCAGAACATAGAAGCCAGTTGTCTGATTCTTATTATCAGTTTTGTAGATAATGTTTTAATACTTATAACTAATTTTTATTGACTATTTTAAATTTGTCACTGTGAAATGTGGATCCTAATCTAATTATTTGTCATATCCCTGTCACCTTTGTACCCCAGGAGTTCTCTAGTGAGCAATGTTATTCCCAATACTGCTAAGAGAATTAATAATAATTACCTACCTATAGCCAGAAACACAGATAAACCACCTGCTTTTCTCTTTCCAATTCATTTCCTTCTTTTGTTTAATCACACAATGAAATAATTATCTTCCATTTGTGATGTCACAATAACTCCCATAGCAACAGGCATCTCCTATCATTTCCTATGGGAATAATCAAAGAGCAGATCTGAATTTTTGAAGGAGAAAGAACACATATATAAATACAATAACAACCAGCACTTTCTAGGAGACAGAACCAGAGAAAAATAGGGGTACCTCATAAAGGTTTCTTTTTAAATGTTAATTTTATCTCACTGTAAACTTCATCTTCTAAACCTTTTTTTCTGTTATTATCATCATACCTTGAATGCTTACAGCCAGTTCACTGTAACCTTTCTGAAATCACAGACCATCCTCTCTCTTTGTCACTGTGATAATGGAATGGATCAGTCTTCCTGCAGACATTATAATGGAGTTCAACTGTCTATGGCATACACTAATCAAAAATTTTAAACCTTTCTCTTCACCAACATGTGCCACCACAGCACAAAGCAGTTGCCCTGCATGGTGATGCCCATATGGTAGGCTGGTATCAGTGATATTTTCTCTAATGTCAAGGGAGTCTGCTATATGGAAAGGATATTGTGGGTGTCATGTGGAGGTTTAGGTATAAATATATCAAGTCAGAGTCACTTTATTTGTCTCTGTCTCTCCTCTTCCAGAGTGCCAGCTAGTCCTATATTAGCATTTAAGTAAACCTTTCAGCTGTATGATTTCAGGGACAATGAAATCCCTTTCAGTACTCTCTCCTACCCCAACAATACTACCTACCTATTATCTTATAGATGTCTGATGTCCCTTTAATAGTATGTGCATTTTTTGCTAAATATGAAAAATAATGTATAAAATGCAAACATTGTAGGCAAAGTTGCACACAAGGACTTAAATTCTCATTATACAGTTAGCAGTATAAATCATTCGCATTCTTTCTTGGAGAAAACTTTAGAGTGGGGGGATCTTTAAGGGAATGAAGCTAAACTGAAGTAAGATGGGGAGACAAAAATATAATTTGTAAAAGTAACAACTACAGCTATAAAGTAATAGTTCTTTGATTTACTATCAGTCATTATTAGTATTTTTAATTTGCTAGTTGTGCTTTGAGGTCTTACACTGCTGTGTTCAGTGCTTATGTTGACTTTGTGCTCCAGACACACTATCAGATACACACTATCAGATCCCTCCTGATAGTTCTCAGGAAAGTATACAATTTGCCAAAAATTGAAAGAGGATAGGTTGCATTAAGATAAGCACCTTAAAGCATTGTAACTATTTAATGTGATTCCTCTAAAGATACACATGACTGTCTTCAAAGAAATGTATTGAACACTTCTGAAATTTATTTGGAACAATAAACACCCTAGAATAGCTAGAGCACTCCTTGTGAAAAGAAATGTGGGAGGCATTATTTTCCCCAAGTTCAAACTGTTTTACAAAACAATAGTTATCAAAACAGCATGGTATTGAAATACAGATCTTCATATCAGTGGAATAGGCTTGAGTACTCATAGAATGTTCCCCAGAATACAATCACCTAATTTTTAATAGAGGAGTAAGAAATCCTAAATGGAGAAGGGAAAGCCTCTTAAACAAGTGGTATTGGCACAACTGGTTAGCCACTTACAAAAAAGGGAAATTACAACCCCAGCTAACATCATATGCAAAGGTAAAATCCAAATGGATTAAAGACCTCGATATCAGACCTGAAACCATAAGGTACGTAGAACAACATGTAGGTAACACGACATTGAGACTAAAGGCATTTTCAAGGAGGAAACATCAGTCTACAAACAAATGGAAGCACAGATAAACAAATGGGACTATATATAAACTGAGAAGCTTCTGTACCTCAAAGGAAACAGTGTCCAGGATACAAGAGCCACCCACTGACTGGGAAAAACTATTCACCCAATACCCATCAGATAAAGGGCTAATATCCAAAATATACAAGGCACTGACAGAACTTTACAAGAAAAAGACATCTAATCCCATCAAAAAAGGGTAAGAAATGAACAGACAATTTGATAAAGAAGAAATACAAATGGCCAAACAGCACATGAAAAAATGCTCCACATCAGGGAGATGCAAATCAAAACAACTATGAGGTACCATCTCATGTGTCAGAGATTGGCACACATCACTAAGAATGAGAACAAGCAGTGCCGGTGGGATGTGAAGAGAAAGGAACTCTTATTCACTGCTGGTGTGAATGCTATCTAGTCCAACCTTTATGGTAAGCAATATGGAGACTCCTCCAAAACCTGGAAATTGAGCTCCCATATGATTCAGCTATACCACTCCTAGGGATTTACCCTAGGAACACAAAAATACAATATCTACATCCCGCCCTCACACCTATATTCATTGCCATTCTATTTCCAATAGCCAGACTCTGGAAACAACCAAGATGCCCTAAAGAAACTGTGGTACATATACACAATGGAATATTATGCAGCTGTCGTGAGAGATGAAGTCATGAAATTTTCTTATTCATGGATGTACATAGGACCTATTATGCTGAGTTAAATAGTCAGAGGGGGAGAGATGCAGAATAGTCTCACTCATCTACAATTTTTTTAAATAAAAGACATTTTTGCAATAATCCTCAGAGACAAAGAGAGAAGGGCTGGAAGGTCCAGATCATGACATAAATCTCACCACAAAGAGTGGTGAATGCAGTTAGAGAAATAACTACACTGAGGACTATCATAACAATGTAAATGAATGAGGGAAGTTGAAAAGCCTGTCTCGAGTACAGTTGTGGAGGGGAGGGGAGGAGGGAGATTTGAGACATTGGTGGTGGAAATGTTGCACTGGTGAAGAGGGTTGTTCTTTACATGACTGAAACTCAACTACAATCATATTTATAATCAAGATGTTTAAATAAAGATATTAATTAAAAAAAGACAAGTACCTTAAACACTGTACCATCTCCTCAGGTCTTATTGTTTTAATTACTTAACTAAGGATTTAAGCTTAAATGTAATGACCACAATGCAAAATATGTATGTAGGCCCCTCGTAAGGCATGACATTTCTAGAGAAAATTCATGTATTTCCCAGAGACATTATACATATTATGGTTTACTTTCTTTGGTTAGAAGGATAAGTGCTTAGCAAGACAACACATTAGAAAATGTAAGAGTGATGATGGAGTAATGTTGATCTTGGTTATTCTAAAAAAGGCATAATTTCACTAGTTTCTTTTTTTTGGTACTAGTTTCTCTTTTAAAACTTTACTGAAAGACAATATGCAAAGACTATTGGTATTAATCTATATAAAATGCCTCATATCGTAGCCCTATTAGTTAGAAAATTTCATTATGGATCTTATGAAATGTCCAATAATTTCTAGACAAAATATATATACACAGAATTACCATGTTCTGAGTTAATTTTTATTATTATTTCTCTATCTATACATTCCTGTGTGTGATCACAGTAATTTATTGTAATTCAATCAAAATCAGAATATTTATGAGCAGAATGCTGATATAGTTTATCTCTTTTTTTTCCAGTTTACCAAAGTCCAAATGTAATTAATATGACATTTCTGCCCATCAATCATGATGTTTATCAATCATGATGTAGTTTAGTTTCTTCATCATAGAGCTATGCAATTCTTAAATTGTACATATGGTTGTCAAGTCACAGGACCAAGATCCATTGTGTAATAATTATGACTAAGGTTCCACACTAGAAAAAATTACAGATATGGTTGCTTGCTCATTTGTATTTATCTAAATTAACATAGAAAAATTAAATCAGCTTCAGGTGCTTAGATTCCTTCATTTTCTTATCATTTTTGAACAAATGCAGTAAATAGTGCTATGTCATACTGTGTTCACTCTGTCTTTAATCAACATGGTTTAATATATGCATAAAACATTCACAATTAATCACAAAACACAATATACACCTTGTATACATTTAGATAAGTTCAAGTTGGAGGGAAGCTTGAAGTGCTAATGCTAAAATAAAATAATTTCTTTGAAGCAAGAGCTTTATTGTCCCTTGAAAAAAGATAATAGAGACCTCAAATGATGATAATAGATTTCCATGGGCCTGCTTCTGGAATCTTGTTTTAAGAACTTCACCCATTTTATGACAATAAACAGATAAAGTATCATACTCTTAAAGTTGATAATAACTAAGACACTTTATACACAGATTGGCTCTGGTTTCCTGTCAGTGATTTTTCTGGTACATTGGCTGAAGTTTTGATTGTTGGCAAGAATGCTAACTTGATGTCTGATCCCTAAGGTTTTAATCCTTTTGATCACATTCTTGTCTTGCTGTAAAGTACTGTTTTTGGCAATCACTTCTTTACTCATTACTGCCAACTGGTTCTGGCCTGCTGCTTTTCTTTCTTTTATTGCTTCTTCACTCTTAAGTTCTCATAAGCAGTCTACAAATGAGAAAGGATCTTAACTGCATAAAATCTTTATCATCAGGAAGATCCTCAAAAGGATGATACATTTTATTAAGATTATTGATAAAAAGCTAGAGTTAATAATATTTATATCACTTAATGACAGGAAATTATTTTGAGAAATAATAGGAAATCCTGTCATCCTGAAATGTCCTAGGATAAAAGTATTCAAGGAGAGATGCCTTCTATATCCATATTCATAATAAAGTCTATGATCATATATGAAGTCTTCCTTTGATACAACAATCATATGGCACAGGACTATACTCTGATGCACAAACAGGCAACTCTACCATATTTCTGCTAAAGACGAAAAGTATTTTTATCTTTTTAAACTATTTTTATACTTATATTCATCTGGGCTAATACATACCATTATTTGATTCACCTATACTTTTACTACTATCAGAATATTATATGTTAAAAACACAGCATAAAATACATTATTAAATAAAAGAGAGGTGGAACTTAAGACTCAGATAATTAGAGTGACTGAAACAGCAATATTAATTAAATTGTTATTTGAAGTGGTAAAAGGAACTATATCATATCAAATTTTGAAGTTCTATTTAAGGCAGCATATAAGAATAGTTTTAAGTTAAAAGGGATAGAACTTAAAGTTGCACTGTAAAAACAACAACATTAAACTCATGTTAAAGTTAGTGACATATTACTTGAAATGTGAATATGAGTAAATGTACTTTATGAGTCATCTTCTTATATTTGGCATTTCAAAATTAATAGTATTTCAATCTCAGTCAATGAACAGAAATTAGAGACATGCAAGTAAGACAGTTTGAAAACGTTGAGAGTCATTATTGGGAGGCCTTCTCTTCAAATTATTGACACTGCATCTACAAATGCTTCAGTACTGACTTAGGGCAGTAACTATTGGTAAAGTGAATAAAAATTGCATGGGAATTTGAAGCTTTCTAATAAATCTTAGTGTAGATATAGTAATTATATCTCACTATAGATTTGATGATACAGATGAAGGCTGTCAAATACTTCACATTTTCTGGAGATCAAATAATGATTATATGTAAAATTTCCACATTTATGTCTGTAAATATAATTAATAAATACTTTATTCATAATCTTGTGCAGTGTTCCTTAGACAAAGACTTCAATGACAGATTTTTCTCATAGGTTTTGTTTGGCTCTTTATTCTGAATGATTCTGACAAAGTAATTCTCCCTGCTCTCCAATAATCAGGTCACTCTTCCCCTTAAGCTAAACCCTTAGTACTCTTTTTCAAAATGTAAACTGCTTTTCTTTGCTTCAAGGCTCTCTCCCAGCTTTGCCAATGTGTGTATTTGTTTCTCTCAGATGTCTAGACTCCCCACCATAACACTATCTTTTCTGCTTTCAGATCAATTTAATTATGTAGGTCATTTTTTTCTTTTCCTAGCTTCTATCACTTCCTTGTGTCTGTTCACATTTTCTCTATTGGGTATTTCCAAAACTTAGATCTCTGCATTTTTATTAATCTTTTTCAAAGGTGAACTCTTTCTCCAGGGATAAAAGATACACCCAAGTCTCTGACTATAAATATATGAACTATAATGCAAACTAATATGTCTAGTTTTTAGATATATTGTACTGATATGTGAAAGTTGATAAACATAAATATGTCTGCACTCCAGTTCCTGATTTCTTATAATTTATCTCAAATATTGTGTATCTTTCATTCCTTTTGTAACCTGCTGAACTAAAAATAGACAAATCAGTTGTTGATAGGATGCAATATAATTAACAGTCTATGGAGATAAAAAGTTTTATCTAATGGAAATCCATATGACACCTAAATGATCTTCTCAATCACATTTAATATCTACTTTTATGTCTTGAAGACAAAATGCTAACCCAGTAAAATTTATAGATGTATATGTCAAGTCACAGTATGAATATTGTCAATAGATTTTACTGCACTATTTGGTTGCTTAAATGTCTGTATATACTGAATTCACCAAATTTCTTGTATGTGTCTCTTTCTTTTTAAATCTCTGAGAAACACCCACCATTTAATGCAAGCAGTTCAGTTATTCAAATTATTCTTAATTACTTTTAGTAAAATAAATTCCAATCAACTATTTAACTTTGGAGTAATCTATATTTTCTGTAGTTAGGATATGATATTGTTTGATTTATATTAATTAATACAAAATAGAAAATGAACCTATAATCATGCATCTCACAATCTAAAAGAAGCTACCTATATATATACATACATACATAATATCAACTCAGAGTTTGCATTGGGTATGTTCTATGAATTGTCATAAAAAATAGAGTACTTAAAAAGTCCCCTTAGGGGCCCGGGAGATAGCACAGAGGTAAGGCGTTTGCCTTTCATGCAAAAGGTCATCGGTTCCAATCCCGGGGCCCCATATGGTCTCCCATGCCTGCTAGGAGCAATTTCTGAGCATGGAGCCAGGAGTAAACCCTGAGCACGGCCGAGTGTGACCCAAAAACCAAAAAAAAAGTCCCCTTAGAGAAATAGAGGTATTCTTAAGGTTAGTCATAAAGACATAGAGTGTGAAAAAGACTCCAAGTGTAAAAAGATATAGATATCATGGAGGTAAGGCGTTTACCTTTCATGCAGAAGGTCATCAGTTTGAATCCCGGGGTCCCATATGGTCCCCTGTGCCTACCAGGAGCAATTTCTGAGCATGGAGCCAGGAGTAACCCCTGAGCACTGCCGGGTGTGACCCCCCCCAAAAAAAGATATACATTCCACCATAGTAATGATAGATTCATGCCTTCCACTATGCATCCAACAGAATACAAGTATTGAAAATGTTGAATGATATGCTGAACAAATGGGTTCTAAATCCGTGTGAAATCCATCGTTTGTGACATGTTTTATTTCATAAGACTTGTTATATATTATTACAAGCCTCGCAATAAAAAGCATTTGATTTTTTTTGTTGTTTGGGAGACTATACCCAGAAGAACTCAGAAATTAGTTCTATGGTGGTCAGGGGAACTCATGTGGTGCCAGGAAGCAAATCCAGATCATCCTGATGCAAGGCATTTGCCCTATACACTGAACTATATTTCAAGCCCCTCAAAATTAAATCTTTAAAAAATTTAATCACAAACATTATATCACAGGATAAAAATCACATATCACAAATGTGGAACTGGATGTCTATTGATTAGGAGAGTAGTTTTTAATAGATATTATGTTTCAGTAAGAAAAATCTCTAACTGGCTGAATCATTAGGTGGCAAATACTGGAGTAATAAGATAAATGATTTAAACTAATTTTAAATAACATTTTCTTGCATTCTTACTCAAGTATGACTTCTCTTGCTTTTTTTTAAATTGGAGGCAATAACCCTTTCCCTTACATGTATATAGTCTTTCAAAAACTTTAACTCTCCCATCAAGAGGCAGAGTTTATATTTCTCCCTTGAAACAGAGTCAGCTTTTGTGGGTGCCTTTGTAATAAAATGGGGCAAATGTTATGCTCTGTGATTCCCTACTTTGGATAATAAAAGTCAATGTCTATTCTATGACACAATCTGAGAGTATGTGCTTTAGTTTCACATTGCTGTGGAATATGAAACTCTCCTGAATCTGCCAAGCTAGAAAGATCACATGGAAATAGAGAAAGTTGCCTGAGGAATTCCACTATTCCGATGTCAGTCATATGTATCTTCCCAGCTTAAATACTA
>PVKC010020988.1:0-18366 GCA_004027635.1 Crocidura indochinensis
AGAAAGAAAGAAAGGAAGGAAGGAAGGAAGGAAGGAAGAAAGAAAGGAAGGAAGGAAGGAAGGAAGGAAGAAAAAAGAAAACAAAACAACAGACCAATATCCCTGATGAACATAGATGCAAATATACTCAACAAAATCCTGTCATATAGGATCCAATGCTTCAAGAGGGTCATATACCACAACCAAGTAGGTTTCATTTAAGGAATATCAGATGGTTTAACATACAGAAGTTAGCATAATAAACCATATCAACAAAAAGAAAAATAAAAAACACATGACCATATCAATAGGTGCAGAGAAAGCATTGGATAAAGTCCAACACCCATTCTTGTTAAAAACCTCTCATCAAGATAGGATGAAGGAACTTTCTCAATATTGTTAAGGCCATCTACCATAAGCCCCAAGCAAATATTTTTCTCAGTGGAGATAAACTAAAAATCTTTCCTCTGAAATCTGGTACAAGGCTGCCCTCTCTCACCACACCTATTCAACAAAGTGCTGGAAGTTCTTGCCAAAATATTTAGGGATTAGGCAAGAAAAAGATATCAAGGGCTTCCAGATAGGAAAGGAAGAAGTCAAGCTCTCACTGTTTGTAGATGATATACTATATTTAGAAAATCGTAAAGACTTGACCAAAAAGATTCTAGAAACAATGGGTTCACATAGCAAAGTGACAGGCTACAAAATCAACAAGCAAAAATCAATGGCCTTCTTATACACTAATAATGATAGCGAAAAAAAATTGACATTGAAAAAGCAATTTCATTCATAACCTCAAATACTTTAAATCAACTTAACTAAAGAGGTGAGGACTTATACAAAGACAATTACAAAACCTTGCTTCAAAAAATGAAAGAGTACACAAGGTTATGGAGACACATACTCTTTTTTTGGATTGGAGGATTAAGATAATTAAAATGGCAATACTTCCCTAAGCATTGTACAAATTTAATGCAGTCCCTTAAGGATACCTAAGACATTCTGAAAGAAGTAGATGAAACACTTTTGAAATTCATTTTAAGCAATAAATACCCACGAATAGCTAGAGCAGCCCTTGGGAAAAGGAATATAAGATGCATTGTTTTCCCCAACATTAAATTAAAACATTAAAACAGCATGGTATTGGAATAAAGACAGACCTTTGGATCATTGGAATAGACTTGAATATTCAGAAAATGTTCCCAAGACATACAATCAATTTATCTTTGATAAGGAGGAAATATATTCAAAATGGAGCAATGAAAAACTCTTCAGCAAGTCGTGTTGGCACAACTGGTCACTCACATGCAACGAGCGGACTCAGAACTTTATCTAACACCATGCAAATGGTCAGATCCAATTAAAGACCTTGATATTAAACCCCAAACCATAGGTATATAGAATGACACTTAGTTAAAACACTCTGTGACATTGAGACTAAAGGCATTTCAAGGAGGAAACAGCACTCCCCAAACAAGTGGAAACAGAGATACACAGATGGAACTATATTAAGCTGAGAAGCTTCTGCACCTCAAAGGAAATAGTGACTAGGATACAAAAGCCGTCTACAGAATGAGAGGAACTCTTCACTCAATGCCCATCAGATAATAGGCTAATATCTAACACATACAAGGTACTGATAAAACTTAGAATAAAAAACATCTAAACCCATCAAACAATGGGGAGAAGAAATGAACAGTCTCTCAAAGAAGAAATACAAATGTCAAAAAGACAGAGTTAGACAAGAGAAATAAACAAATAAACAGACAAGAGAAAATGTTCCACATCACTAATTATCAGGGAGACGCAAATCAAAACAACAGTGAGGTACTACACAGGCCACAAAGATTGGCACACATCGCAAAGAACAAGAACAATCAGTGCTGGAGGGGATGTGGAGAGAAAGGAACTCTCATTCACTGCTGATGGGAATTCTGTCTAGTCTAGCCTTTATGGAAAACCATATCAATATTCCTCAATAAATTGAAAATTGAGCTCCCACATGATCCAGATACACCATACTAGGGACACAAAAACACAATACAAAAATGCTTTCCTCATACCTATATTTATTGCAGTGCTATTTACAATAGCCAGAATTAAAAAAAAAAAACAGATGCCTTTCAACAGATGTATGATTAAAGAAACTGTGGCACATATACACAGTGGAATATTATGCAGCCGTCAGGAGAGATGAAGTCATGAATTTTTCCTATACATGGATGGACCCGGAACCTATTATGCTGAGTGAAATAAATCTACAGTATAGATTTAGCTTAATTGCTAAATCCTAGGTCAAGTACTTCCATTACTATGCTGAATAAGAGTGATAAGAGACGACAGCCTTGTCTTGTAGCAGACTTTTTAGAGGAAAGTTTTTAGTTTATCCTTATTGAGAACTATATTTGCCATGGACTCGTGGTAGGTGGCCTTGACTATATTGAGAAAAGTTCCTTCTATTCCCATATTGATGAGAGTTTTTATCAAGTATAGGTGTTGGAACTTATCGAATGTTTCTCTGCATCTATTGATGTGATCATATGATTTTTTTTTCTTTTTTCTTTTTGATGATATGGTGTATTATGTTGATTGATTCGTAGACATTAAGCCATCTTTGCATAACTGGGATGAAAGCTACTTGGTTGTGGTGATTGATTTTCTTGATGTTAAATTGGATCCTATTTGCCAGAATTTTTTGAGGATCTTTGCATCTGTGTTCATCAGGGTTAATGGTATGTAATTTTCTTTATTGCCAGCATCTATCTGGTTTTGATATCAAGGTAATGTCAGCTTCATAGAAAATATTTGGAGGTGTTCCTGTTTCTTCAATTTTATGAAAGATCCTGAAAAAGTTTCTTGAAAGGTTTGAAAGAATTCATTTATGAACCCATCTGAGCCTGGGCTTTTGTTTTGAGGAAGTCTTTTGATTATTGCTTTAATTTTCTCAGTAGTAAAGTGGGCTGGTTGGATATGCTACATCTTCCTTACTCAACCATGGAAGGTTATAAGTGTCCGAGAATTTCATTTCTTTTTGGTCCCCATATTTTGTGGCATATTCTCAAAGTAGTCTCTGATTGTCATTTGAATCTCTGCAACATCTGTAGTGATCTCCTCCTTTTCATTTTGAATCCATTTTATCAAGTTTTTCTCTCTTTTTTTGTGAGTTTTCCCAGTGGTTTATCAATCTTGTTTATTTTTTCAAAAAACCAACTTTTGGTTTCATTGATCTTTCAGAATTTTGCAGGGGAGGGTTCCACTATATTGATTTCTGCTCTAAGCTTTGTTATATCCTTCTCACTGCCTAATTTTGTTCCCTTTGTTGATCATTTACTAATTTTGTAAGTTGTGTTATTAAGTCATTCTTGTAGGTCCCTTCTTTGCTCTTGATGTGTTCTTGTAAAGCTATGATTTTTCTTCTTAGTACTGCTTTTGCTATGTCTCATATATTTTGATACTTTATGTCTTCATTGTCATTTGTTTCCAGCTATATTTCGATTTTCTCTTTGATTTCACCTCTTACCCACTGGTTGTTTAGTAGTAAGTTTTAATATCCAGGTATTAAAGTTTATCTTATGTGTCCCTTTGTAGTTCACACCTAATTTCTGTGTCTTGTGATCAGCAAAGGTGGTTTGCATGATTTCTTTCCTCTTGATTTTATGAAGGAATTTTTATGGGCCAGCATTCGGTCTGTCCTGGAGAATGACCCGTGTGCATTGTAATAGAATGTATATTCATGTTTTTGGCTATGGAGTGTCCTACACATACACACACATATATATACACTAGTATATATATATATATATGAGTCTACTTTCTTCCATTTCTCTTTTCCAACCTATTGCATTCTTGTTGGGTTTCAGTCTGGTTGACCTATCAAGAGTGACAAGGAAGTTGAGGTCTCCCACAATTATTATGTTGCTATTTATATCTTCTTTAGATTGTTAAATATTAAATATTTAAATATTAAATATTTTCCTGGTTTCTCATTGTGTGTATATATACATATATACATATATATTTAGGAGTGTGATTTCTTCCTGTTGTACATATCTCTTGGTTAGCAGGAAATGCCCATCTTTGTACCTTACAACTTTTTTGAGTCTAAAGTTTCTGTCATCTGATATGAATATGGACACTTTAGCTTTTTCAAGGATGTTGCTTGTTTGGATGATTTTCCTCCAGCCTTTGATTTTGAGTCTCTGTTTGTTTTGACTACTTAGGTGTGTTTCTTGGAGACAGCAGAAGGTGAATTCAATTCTTTGATCCATTTAGTCATTCTGTGTATATTAAAAGGTGCATTTAGTCCATTGACATTGAGAGAGATGGATTTAA
Organism: Crocidura indochinensis; assembly: GCA_004027635.1. Classification (NCBI taxonomy): domain Eukaryota; kingdom Metazoa; phylum Chordata; class Mammalia; order Eulipotyphla; family Soricidae; genus Crocidura; species Crocidura indochinensis. The sequence continues at coordinate 4,312 of PVKC010020988.1, forward strand.
TGCCATCTTTGTGTAGAATTTTTGCGTGTCTGTTTTTCAGTCTTGTCTTACAGTAGGCCTTTCAGTTTCTCTTTTATGGCTGGTTTTGAGTCTGCAAAGTTTCTGAGCTGTTGTTTATCCATGAAGCTATGTATACTTCCTTCAAATCTGAAAGTGTGTCTGAGTGCAGTTTTCTAGGTGAAGCAGTCATTTAATTGAGTTTTGTCACTGTGTTTTGTCACCACTACCTTCTGGCCTTGAGTGTTTGTGTGACAGGTCTGCTGTAATTCTTAAGGCAGGTCTTTGGAATGCAATTTTCCTTTTTGATATTTCTGTTTTCAGTATTCTATCCCTATTTTTAGTATTCATCTTTTTGAGAATCATGTGTCTTGGGGTGCTTTTCTTTGGGTCTCTTTTAGCTGGAACTTTTGGGGCATGCATTTTTTTCATTGCATGCAGTCTTTATCTCTGAGAGTTTCTCTGCAATGATATTATTATCTGATGAGTCTTCCTGGGGATTTTTTCCCTGGGTCTCTGGGACTCCAATGATTCTTTTATTGTTTGTTTCTGTTGAGCTTATAAAACATTTCCATTTTCATCTGTTCACATTCTTTAAGTAATTTTTCCATTGTATGATCATTTGCTTTAAGGCTTTTTTCCAATATCTTTTGCTATATGGAGTTGCTATTCATCTCATCTTACATCTCACTGATTCTATCCTCAGGTTCTGTTTCCCTTTTGGCGAGGCTTTCCATTGAGGTTTTTATTTCATCTACTAAGTTTTTCAGACCTGTTATTTCAGTTTGCAGTTTTCTGATTTCTGTCTTCATATCCTCTTAATTCTTTTCGTGTTTCTTTCAACTCGATCAATACTTTCTTTGAGTTCTATGAACATCCTCCATATTTCTTCTCTAAACTCCCATATCTGAGAGACTAACCAGGTGGTTGGTAGTTTTCGAGTCATCAAGTTGCGATTTTCATTCTCTATACCTGGTGTTAGCCTGCATTGTTTTCCCATTGTCACACTTGCAGTGTGGATTTTTCTAGGTGTTGTGGTGTTGTTCATTGGCTAGAAGGTGTGCACAGAGGCAAACATAGTGGGGCTGCCTCTCTCCTCTGGCTCCACTCTTTGTGGGCAGGACTACTCACCTCTGAAAAAGATAGGCCCCCAGGAAACAATGGTGGAGAGGATCAAATCTCACGCCCCAGGACAGCAGTGAGAAGACACAAGACTTCTGCCGTGTTTCAGGACAAACAGCAGAAACCAGATTTATTCTCTGTGGGCAGGACTGTTCACCACTCTGATGAAGACGAGCCTTCAGAGAACAATGGCAGAGAGGATCAAAATCCCCGGCCACAGGACAGTAGAGAGAGGACCCACGATGTCTGCTGTGTTTCAGGGAAAACAGCAGAAACCAGCTTTTTCTGATCTAAATCTTTGGAGGAATCTCTGTAGTGTTTTGCAGAGAGGCAAAATCAGGCATGATTTCCACCAACAGTGACAGAGGATTCTTTTTCCACCACACCACCAACCATCTCACCCCCAGTGATGTCTCCAGTCTTTTTGATCTATGATATTCTCAGTTGTAGAAAATAATCGTTTTGGTTTTAATTTGTATTTCCCAAAATACAGTGAACACTTTTTCAAATATCTACTGGCTTAAGCATTTTTTTTATAATTTGAAAATGAGTTTTCAGTCTTCTATGTGGAAAGAGAATGTCAAAAATTCTAAATGTTTAGACAATATCAAATAACTGTCCATTAAGACAATACTTAGAGGGAAAGCATATTCCATAGACAGATCTTTTGAAGGAGGAGACTGATGATTTAAGTTCTGTTTTCAGAACTTTCATAATCTTTTTGCACTTCAGTGTCCTCTTTATATAATGATATTTAACTGACAATTCAGACAAAATAGTTGTGACAGTTAAAGGTTATTCATATTCAAGGTCCTACCAGACCTAAATGCATTCTTTTCCCAAACAGCCATTTTGACAGATAATTCTATTAAATGTGACAGAATTTCAACACTTGGGACTAATCTTAAACCAGTCTTCCTCACTAGAGTGAGTTCCTTATGTTGACTGAAGAGCCATCTGTAGAGGACTTACAATCAAAGCTATATTGCAACAACAACAGGAACAAGGAATTTTTCTTATCCTCTCAAAGAAGCAGGTTTCAGCTGCTTTTACTGGTTACAGATGAATGCTTTTCAGGGCTGGGGGACACTTTTCTTCTTTGACTTAAGGGAATAAAAACCGGCTCGTGAAAACAAAATTTGGTCTTTTCAAATAAAGAATTTGAATATTCAGGAAAATGCAGCACAATTTTAAAGGAAATTGAAACAAATAAATTGTCCCAGTGATTATATTCTATAATTATAGTTAAAAGAGTAGTTGGTGCTTACTTGTCTTTTTATGTATCAACCACTGTTTTTGGCACTCTCTGCTTATTTAGACTTAGTTGATGCAACAACACTTTTTAGTTGATCACTGTCATTAGTCCCATTTTACTGAGAATATTAGGTATCTGACACTTAAGTAAGTTGAATATTCATGGTTAGAGAACTGGCAGGCCAACCTTTTAAGCCAGTTTCTTATTTTAGAAAACTAGCTGTATATTCTGCATCTTTAATTGTTTTCTCTGAGAACCATGGGGACAAAACAAGCCATATATACTGACCTTGTGGAAACCAAGCTCAAATTGTTTACTAAATACAAAGGTAATATCTTTTGTTAACAAAAATAGATCATTAAAAAAATTCAAATTAAACCACTAATTAATTCTAAAGAGTCAAAAATTTACCCTTGAACATCATGGTTTTTGAATTGTCTGGGTTCACTTATAGGCAAGTTTTCTCACAAAGAAATGAGACATTTGTATCTCATTGCTAAGAAATCACTTCTCAGCTCTCATTGTAGTATTTGTCTCTAACTTCTCCAAATTCTGCTCCTTTCTGCCCTCCTCTCTGGATCCAGCATAGGAACATTCAACCTCTGTAAAATTCTCTATGAGCAGCAACACAGCAACCATAGGTATTTTTAGGATTTGGTGTCAGCAATTCAAAGGAACTTATTATTCTAAGCTCTTTCTTAAAAGTGACTCAGTTATTCCTATTTCGAGACAATAAAAATATTTTGAAGGTCAGGAATTACTGAGATTATGACCACTGGGTAAAATTCTACTTCCATTCCATGATGGACCATGAAATCTGAACCCAAACTTCACTTGCTTTACTGAAGCTGGTCTACAGGAACACGTGGTGTCATTAGGGGCATTATGTTCCAAGTAAGATTCATCTGAGTTGAAGCCAGAAAATAAATCTGCCTTAAAGAAAAGAATGATTCATTATGACAATGATATTTGGGAATGGACAAGAACTAGTTCTGTAGACAAGAACTAGTTACTGAAAGGGGTTAAAGTAACAGTATTGGTAATCCCAGTGCCCCCCTCCCAAAAAAAGGAAATGAGAGAGAGAGAAGAAAAGTGTCTGCTGTAGAGGCAGGTTAAAGGGAAGCAGGAGGAAAACTGAGGGCTTTGGTAGTGGGAAGTGTGTGCTAGAGGTGAATGTTGAAACATTGCTTTATTGAAACTCAATTGTCAACAATTTTATATTTACATATCTCTCAGTGATTCTTTTTTATTTTTAATAAAGGAATTAAATGTCCTGGATGAGGTGTGTGTGCTCTTGGGATTGTATTTCCAGGTTGATGTGGGACCTCCAGTCCCACTTTAGGGATGACTGCTTACATCTCTCCCATGCTGTCCAGGCATGCTCACCTGGACTAGATTAGTGTTTTGACCCAAATAAAACTTTCTTGTTTTTTAGCTTCCAGCCAAATTTTATAAGGCTCTTGTTGTTCCATCCTTTTTGCTCACTAGCCAAACATACTCTTTTTGGAAGCTCATACATGTAAACTTAATTCAGTGCTGCTCATAAAATTTACCTCCCACATCCCTATTCGTGGGTGGTACTTCATTATGATGGAAAGATGTTTCAGAATTCTGAAAGGAATTGTTTCTGGATATTCTTCTTTCTCCTTGCTCAGAGTATGAGATTTTCTCTCAGAAAATTGTTCAATCTGCTTTCAAACATGAATATAATTAAGAAATTGTATGTGAACAAATGAAATTTGATTAAATATTTCAAGTCTTCTATTTAGCAAACTACATTAAAGACTTTATTTATTTATTATTTTTTTTTTTTTTGGTTTTTGGGCCACACCCAGTGACACTCAGGGGTTACTCCTGGCTATGAGCTCAGAAGTCGCCCCTGGCCTGGGGGACCATATGGGAACAGGGGGATTGAACCGTGGTCTGTCCAAGGCTAGCATGGTAAGGCAGGCACCTTACCTGCAGCGCCACCGCCCGGCCCCCATTAAATACTTTATTAATAGAACTTTTAAACTATCTGTCTTGCATTAAATGTACTTTCCAAGATTGTTCAAGATAAATATCTGCAACATTAGAGCTTGTCTTGACAAATATGTGCAATAAATAATTATAGAGAAAATTGATTGAAACTCAGTGAGCAAGGTATGATTTCTTTCAGAATGTCAGTTTCACCAGGCCTTCTGTGACAAACCTGTCTGCATGGGAGAAGACAAAGAAGTGAGAGTTGGGAAGACTTAATGACTAGTAAATGCCAGCTTAAAAAAACTATTTTAGTGTTATGAGATATGAATTGGGAGTTTTAATTAAAAAGGAGCCATTCTCTGCAATTTTCTTTTCCTATTTATGGAAGGAGATGGTAAATATGAATAATAATTTGCTCAAATTGAATTGAAAGCAGTAATCTGAGAAGCATAGAAAATATGACCAGTGGAATTGTGTTAAAAGTATGCATGCCAGATCTGATTTATTTATCAGAAGACTCAGATGCTCACCATTAATTTGGTAACATGTCACTTTGAAAATGGGCTTATTTTTTATTTCACAAAATAAAAGTGTGTGAGTCTTTAATCTCCAATATTGAAGTTTTATATCTTCAAGCTGCAAGGGACAAACACAGTTTTCTTCCCCCATTCTTTCAATGTCCTCCTTCAGCAGTCATCTCAATAATAGGGAAAATCATTATAACATGTAGTATAATAATTTCATCATTACAAAAAATGATGAAAATTCATGTGTATAAGGTAAGGAGAGCAAGCATGAAAACTAATATTTATGTTTGGAAGAACTCAAACATGAAGTTTTAATTTTCTAAGCTAATTAGATAGGACTAGAGCAGAAATTTCCAAACATATTTGGTCTACTCTTTCTTTTTCAGAAAAATAAATCAGGCAGTGTTCTCCTGGAAACTCAGTTCTTTACATGAACAAATAAAAATTCCACCCTCCCAAATGCTCCCAAGGCATTGAATATTAGATTCATATTTCACACCATACACAATAGTTAGTTAAATGTGGATCAAAGCAAGATCAGACCAGAATTCATAGAAGACATTGAAGAAAGCAGAGAGAACACTCTAGGATCTGGACCACAGAGGTATCTTCAATGAAATGATCCCATTGACAAAGATACTATGTACAAAAATAAACAACTGAGGCCCGGAAAAAAAAGTGAGTCTACATAAAATTTTAAATACAACAATAAACAAAGTTATTTAGAGATTCATTTATTGGAAAAGATACATGCACACTTAGTTTCTTTCAGCACTTAGCACAATACAATATGGAAACAACCCTAACATACAACAGCAAATGGGAAAAAGTAAATTGATAGTATCAATTGATACCAAGGTCTTGTTACTGAAGTACAAACAGAGCACTCACTGGTAGAAATAGGATAGATGAACAGAAGTAATACAGGGTCATGAAAATAGGGTTGGTAGGAATGGTTCTGGAGCACTTTGGTGGTGTTGAGACTAGGTAACTGTCTATACCCCAAGACCATAAATGTGAACACCACTTAAAAACATTACTTAAATTATACTAAATTAATAAATTATATAAAACTTTATAAAAACAGTTTATGTTTTTTACCATCATGTTAAAATGCTGTCCCAATTTTTTTCTGGAAGACTTGCAGAATGCTCACTTATATGACAGAAATATATAAATTCTGTCCCCTGAGCCTTCCAGGAGCGATTTCTGAGCATAGAGCCAGGAGTAACCCCTGAGAGCTGCCGGGTGTGACCCAAAGACCAAAAACAAGACAAACAAACAAAAAAAGAAAGAAAGAAAAAGAAAAGAAACATATAGAGGCTTTTTCATTGGGAATAGGAATGAATAAGTTTCTCTTACCTGAAAGCGTGAACAACTTGAGAAGCAAGACATTTAAAAGTTTACTTGCTCTGATAGAGAATGTGGAAATTAATTTTTACTCTGAAATTTATTCTGTATATGTCTTGCTATTTCATTTCTTTGATTTATTTGATTTTATATAAGATTTGTTGTTTTGTAATTTTGCAGTTAAATGTAGAGAAACATTTGCATCTGGCTTGTTTCTTTCTTCTTCTTCTTTATTTCTTTATTATTATTAATTTCCCCCAAAACTATCAAGAGCCTTTTATAAATACAATCTAAATCTGAAAAGTTATTTTAAGTTCAACTTTTTCACATCAGTGACAGGGATGTGTAGGAACCTTGTACATCAGTACCATAAAGTTGAAAATTATCATGATCTACTATTACCCAGACTACCATTAGATTTTTTAATTAATATCTTTATTTAAGCACCATGATTACAAACAAGATATTTTTAAAGAAATGAATAAAATTAATTTTTACCCTTTTCATTTAAAACATAGTTTCACTTATGCTGACAATTTGCTTTATCACAAAAGCCTGTGCGAAGGGACATCACATTGAATGTGGCCTTGCCTCCAGGCCGTACAGTCTGAATTCAGTGGCTTACTGAAGGGTTTTTTTCTACACATAAGTGACGTATCACTTATGTGTAGAAAAATGAATTTTGTGAACTTATAAATTATCACTCAGGACCAAGTAGAGTAAAGAAAATATAGAAGCTTGCTATGTGTAAGAAAGTTATTCTAGAGAAGAATAAAGTGTTGAACAGTCACCGCCATTGACATTTAGCCTTGTTTAATCATTCTGGAGGTTTTCATTGGGTCCATAATCAATAGCTGTTCATCCCACAAATAATATACAATTTAGTTGCTACCTTGTATTTTCTTCATTGTTCATCCTTAAATTGTAGGTACTTAGTCAAGGATTTTTGTTAAAATATCTTTACTTGGGGCTGGAGCAGTGGCAAAAGTGGTAAGGCATCTCCCTTGCCCGTGCTAGCTTGTGATGAACTTTGGTTTGATCTCCTGGCATCCCATATGGGCCTCCAAGCCAAGGGTGATTTCTGAGCACATAGCCAGGGGTAACCACTGAGAATCACCAGGTATGTCCCTAAAACAAACAAAAAACCCTTTTCTAATTTTCCTATCAATTATGATTTTGTGTTAAGGAGAAATATGTATAATCAGCTTATTTTGTCTTATTATTAGTAATCAGATACTATTTTTTACTTTAAGAGACAAATATAATTTTCCCCAGAACAAATATTGCCTTTGAAATCTCTACATGATTGAAACCTAAAAATTGTGCATATGGATAAAATCTCATAATGAAAGTGAAAAATCTTACTGGCATTTCAGAAATTAAATATGAAGGATTCAATAATTGATATGATATCTGAGTTTAAAAAACATAAAACTAATACCCACAATATTTTTTAATTTTGAACCATATGTGACAGTGCTCAGGGATTACTCCTGGTTCTGTGCTCAAGGAGAACACCTGGTGTCCTCTCATCTGGTGCTGTTAGGCAACCATATGAGGTGTCAGGGATGGAATCCTATTTGGCCACATGCAAGGCAAGTCCAACTATCTTTTGGACTGTTATGCTGTCACTATAGCCTATATGTCCAATATATTCTATATATCCAATATCCTATATAGCCAAATAGCCTTTGGACAATAATACTGTCACTATAACCTCTGTAGTTACTGTCTTGATATAAGCTGAAGCTCTTAGAACATTGAGTTTGTGGGCCCGTGAGTTGGCGCTAGAGGTAAGGTGTCTGTCTTGCAAGTGCTAGCCAAGGAAGGACTGCAGTTCGATCACCCAGCATCCCATATGATCTCCCCAAGTGAGGTGCAATTCTGAGCGCTTAGCGAGGAGTGCCCTCCTGAGCATCAAACGGGTGTGGTCCGAAAAAACAAAAAGCACACACAAAAAAAGAAAAACAAAACAAAACAAAAAAGAACATTGAGTTTGGGGGCTGGAGATCTAATATAAGTGTTATGGAATATATCTTGCATATGATTGACATTTACTAGACCCCCAGCATATCATGATCTCCCAAAGACCACTGGATACTGTGCTGAGCAACACCACTGTGCTCTGCATAATCTCTTTTACTACAGAATTGAGCGGCACCACATTTTTGAATCTTTGCACTGAACCAAATCTTAATTAATCTTAATTAACAGTTATTAACTTTACTGCCAAATTCCTGTCAGTGCCAAAGATTGGACTTGGGGCATGCACATGCAAATCATATGCTCTTGCCCATCAATTTGATATTTTAAATATCACTCAACTATCTATACTATATAGAGATGTTTTACTTTTAGTAACCATAATGAATTTATAAACAAAGAAATTTCTTCAATACAAACTTAGATTAAATGAGATTGAAAGGTAAAAGATTTCCCCAAAAGTTGTGATTTTAGTATTATAATTAAAAAATATTTTTTAAATCAAGAATTAAAAAAAGAATTTAAATATAAGAGGAAGGAATGTATATACTTAGGGAAAATACTTGCAATAACCCAAACTTCAACATAGAAATTGAATCCAGAGTGGTAGCACAGTGGTGGGCTTTGTCTTGCATGTAGCCGACCCAGGACAGATGCTGGTTTGATCTCCAACACCCCATAGTGATTTTTGAGTGCAGAGCTAAGAATAACCCCTGAGTGAGTACTGCTAGGTGTGCCCCTTCCCCTTCAAAAATAAAGAAAAATTGAACTAGCTACCAGATACCTAAATTTTACATACTGCATTTGGATAATATAGTCAATTACATTAACTTTGTTAAAAAAAACTTAATTTTTTTGAAAGGTATGTCCTAAAATGTGATCTCTCATAGAAAATGTTCTGTGTGCAACTGGAGAAGGATGCACATTCAGTTTTTTTGGTTTTTTTGTTTGTTTTTGTTTTTGTTTTGGGGGGGTGGTCACACCCAGCAGTGCTCAGGGGTTACTCCTGGTTCTATGCTCAGAAATCACTTCTGGCAAGCTCGAAGGATCATATGGGATGCTGGGATTCTGCATGCCAAGGCGAACACCTTACTTACTATATATCTTTTTTGTACTATTGACTTTATCTTTTTTGTACTATTGACTTTATCTTTTTTGTACTATTGAATACATATACATTATGTATATGTAGCATAATTTTTAATCCTTTCATCTGTTTCAGATTTCTGAGTTTTCCCCCAGCTCTTGAGTATTGAGTAGTGCTACAATTAACAGGGTTGTGCAGATATCATTTCTGATTTTGCTTTGGACACTTGATATTTATTCTAAGGAGTGGGGTTAATGAGTTGCAATGAAGCCCAATTGCTAGTTTGTCTTTTATATATAATTTTTATTTTGATCATAGTGACTTACATATCTTTCATAGTAACATTTTAGGTACATATAAACTTTTAATCAGGGGAATTCCCATCACCAATTTGTCCTCCCTCCACCCCCATTCCCATCTTGCATTCCATAATCCCCCACCCTCACCCCCTGGGCTGTTAGAATGAGTGGTCTCCTCTGTGTATAGCTTACTACTTAGTGATCATAGAACTATTTGGTTTTGGTACCCTCTGTTATTTCCCTCTCTAGACAAAACTAGATAGTTCAAGTTATGTGGTTTTGGTTGAAGAAAAGAAAATCAATAAAATGGGGTAAAAATCAAGTAAGCTAAAAATGATGGAGTCCTTCTAGAGGCTTTCAATCTCAGTTTGAGAGAGGAAAGGGTACAAGGAATTGAAACACTACAACAATGCAAAAAGAAATACCAAATAAAATATCCACTGAGCACTACAGCAATAAAGTCAAGCACCACATAATAGCCGCGGTCCTGAAATAAACACATGACAGAGCGCAAAAAGGAAAAAAGAAAAAAAATGGAGACAACAACTTCAATATCCACACCAAAACAAAGAAGTCAAAAATAAATAAATAGATAGATAAAAAGTAAAAACGATTATTTTGTGCTTTTTTTTCTCTTGCATAGGCACAGTAAATATTGAGGACATTAGAAAAGGAATTCCCTTGGCCTAAGAGATAAAGGGTTTCTCCACCATTGAAGTATACTGTCATGGGATTAACTATAGGCTCCTTGAATGTTCATTTACTCCCCCTGTGTGCTTTTGTGGGTGTATGGAAGACTTCTGCTACATCACAGGTGTTAAAATCAGATCTCTGTATCTACAGATATTGGTATCTTCACAGGTCAAGGAATGGAGTCTATGGTGAAGTCTTTCTTTGTGGTTCTAGAAGTTCTGTTCCTTCGGTGTCATTTTAATCCGTTTTCTGTAGTTGGTGGTCTTTGTCATTGCGCTGTTCCTAGGATGGAGCCTGGGATAGAGTCTTTCGTTATGTTTCCAGAAGACCCATTCGGTTGCAATTGTCTCAGTCAGACCTCTGGAATTAGAGAATTAGACACTACTCCCCATTATGTTGACTATTATGGAGTTTCTACCCTGTTAAACCCTGTTATTTGATCATGGAGTATTGGTTGAATATATGGTGTATATTCTAGGTACTTCAGAATAGTGCTATCATTCTGTGTTTATCTTTCATCTGCTCATTTACCATAATATTTTCTAGATCCATCCACATTGCTGCAAAGTCTATGATTGTATCATTTCTAACTGCTATGTAGCATTACATTGTGTATAGATACCACATCTTCATGATCCACTCATCTGTTTTTGGACAATGAAGTTAGTTCCAAATTTTGGCAATTATACTGTGTGCTGCAATAAATAGTGGGGTGCACACATGCTTTGGGATGAATGTCCTTCTGACTTGTGGGTAGATTCTAAGAGAGCAATTGCTGGGTCAAATAGCAGCTCAATTCTGAGTTCCTTGAGCACTCTCCAGACTGTTTACCATAGGGTTGGACTAGGGGGCATTCCCACCAGCAGTGGATGAGAGTTCCTTTATACTTCATCCTCTCTAACAGAGATTGTTTCTGTTATTTTTGATGTTAGCCATCCTCACTGGTGTAAGGTGGTACCTCATTGTTGTCTTGATTTGGATTTCCCTAATGATGAGTGAATGTGAGCATGTTTTCATGTGTTTGTTGGCCATCTTTCAGTCTTCCTCAGCAAAGCGTCTTCATTTCATCCCCCCATTTTTTGACTTTATTTGATTTTGAGGGGCTCAGCTTTATGAGTACTTTTTATATTCTAGATATCTGCCCTTTATCTGACGAGTTCAGTACAACATTTTTTCCCATTCAGTGAACTGTTTTCATGTATTAAGTAGGGTTTCTTTCACCATGCAGAAGCTATTTAGTTTGATGTAGTCCTATTTGTTTATGTTTGACGCTAAAGTTCTTGCCATTGGTGCTCCATCCTCGAAGACCTTTTTGATATATAGGTCTTCGAGTGTTCTACCTATTTTATTCTCAATAAACTTTATAGATTCAGCTCTGATTTCAAGGTCTTTGATCCATTTTGAGTTGAGTTTTGTGTAAGGAGTGAGATATGGGTCAATTTTCAGTTTCTTACAAGTGGTTTTCCAGTTGTACAAACACCATTTGTTGAAGAGACTTTGTTCCATTTCAAGTTTCAGGCTCTTTTGTCAAATATTAGTTGACTGTATATCTGGGGGGGGGGGTATGTCTAGAAATTCTGTCCTAACCCATTGGTCTTAGGCTCTATCTTTGTTCCAGTACCATGCTGTTTTGATAACTATGGCTTTGTAGTATAGCTTCAGGTTAAAGAGATGCCACCCAGCTTCTTGTTTTTTTAGTATCTCTTTGGCTATCCTGGGTCTTTTGTGATTCCAAATGAATTTTATGATTGATTGTTATAAATATTTAAAGAAGGATGTCTGAATTTGGATGTGGATTGCATTAAATCTATATAGAATTTTGGGTAGGATAGTCATTTTGACTATGCTGATTCTACCTACCCATGAGCATGGATGTTCTTCCATTTCCTTAGATCCTCTTCAATTTCTTTCTGAAGTGTTTTGAAGTTTCCCTGGTATAGGTCCTTCACTTCCCTTGTAAGGTTGATTCCTATGTACTTAATATTTTATACTATTTTAATGGGATTGTATTCTTAATCTCTCTCTCCTCTACATTATTATTTGTATAGAGAAACACTACTGTCTTTTGTGTATTGACTTTGTAGCCAGCCACTTTGCTGTATTGGTTAATTGTTTCTAGGAGTTTTACTGTGGACTCTTTAGGGCTTTTTATGTATACCATCATATCATCTCAGCCTAGGCTCCCGGCTCCCCAGTCTCCAGGGCAGTGAATTCCCCTGACTTTGCCTCTTATCTCATTTCCGGCTCCCCCCAATTTCTAGTTTTTTGAATAATTATCATATCCATAAACACCCAAAAAGGCTGGCTCAATATATTTTTCCACTAACACTGGATGATAGAATGAATGTTGTGAAAATATCAGATGAGTGTGGTCAAATTGTTTTTCCCAGTCTCTAGATTATCGACTTCTGGTCCAATTTTTTTGGAGTGCAAAAATTTCTTAATATATGTGAATTTGTTTATCAATGCTTATACTTGGATTGGTCAGTGACGTTTCATACTTAAAATATCTCCAATTTCAATGTCATAGAGAGTTCTACCAATATTTTCATATATGTAATTATGGATTCAGATCTTTAATTCATTTTGATTTGACTTTTGTGCATGGTGTTAGAAAGAGATTTTAGTTCATTTTTTGATTGTGATCAACTGATTTTCTCAAAACCACTTACTGAAGAGACTTTCATTGCTCCACTTCTTTTGTTTCTTTATCAAAGATTAACTGACTACCTGTGGGTTTGATTCTGGATTTTCAGCTTTATTCCATTGATCTAAGTGTCTTTGTTTCAGTACCACATTTTTAAATTTACTACTGCTTGATGTTGGGGAAAATTATGCCATCCATGTTCTTTACCCCAAAGTATCACTTTGGTTATTCAGGGGGATTACTGTCTCATATGAAATTCAGGATGTTTGATATATTTCTTTGAAATGCTATGAGTATCCTCATAGAGACCACATGAATCTTCATAATGCTTTGGAGGAATTTTGCCATTTTGACAATATTAATTATCCCAATCCATGAGCAAAATTGTGTATCCATTTCCTAGTTTCTTCTTTTGCTAAGGCAAATACTTCAAATACTATATTGAATAGAAGTGGTGAGAGTGGGCAATCTTGTCTTGTGCCTTATCTAAAAGGAAAGTCTTTTTATCTTTTCCTCATTGAGTATAATGTTTGCTGTGGGCTTGTGGAAAATTATTTTAATTATGCTGAAAAAAGTTTCTTAAATTCCCATATTTTTAGAGTTTTCATTATGCATAGGTGCTACATCTTGTCAAATGCTTTCTCCACATCTATTGACATGACTGTGTGCTGTTTATTTTTCTTATATTAATATGATTTATCAAGTTACATATGTTAAACCATTTTTGTGTCTTGGGAAAATTTCCACTTGGAAATGTTCATATTTCTGATGAAATGTTAATTTTGATTAGTAAATACTTTGTTGAGTATTTTGTACCATGTTTATCAGAGCTATTGATCTGTATGTCTTTATTTCTCTTGCTGCTCCTATCTGCTTTTGGCAGCAGGATAAGATTTGCTTTATAGAAACTATTTGGGACTGTTTCTGTTTATTCATTTTCTTGAAAGAGCCTAAAATAATTGCAGTAGCCCTTCTTTAAAGGTTTTCTCAAAAAAAAAAAAAAATGATTTAGAGAATTCACATGTGCCCAGACTCCTTTTGTTTTCGAGGAGACCATTTTGGGGGGGTCACCCTGTGAACGCTCAGGGGTTACTCCTACTATGCGCTAGGAAGTCATTCCTGGCTTGGGAGAC
>PVKC010020989.1:0-18154 GCA_004027635.1 Crocidura indochinensis
GGGGCTAGAGTGATATATAGTACAGCAGGTATGGCACTTGCCTTGCACACTGCACACCCAGGTTCGATCCCCAGTATCCTAGATGGTCCCCCAAACACTGCAGTAATAATTCCTGAGTGCAGAGCCAAGAGTGCCCGGAGCATTAATGGGTGTGTTCCTAAAACAATAGACTGGGTCCTTGTGTGTTTTCCCCTCTCAACAGAACCACCATGGATAGTTCATTTAACTTTCAGTGTTTGAGGAGTCACAATTTACATAGAGCTGTGTTGATTTATACTGTTTTCACTCTCTTATTCCCTGTGCTTGATATTTTCTCGCATTTCACTGGCTTATGTGTGAGAGGAATCCCCTCTGAACTAAATCCGGCTCAGTAATCCTAGGAACAGAGCTAGATTTTTTGACAGCACAGCTGGGAAAGCTCTTTTCCCTTCCAGAGAGAAAAATGAGTAATTTTGTTTTTCCAGTTGAAAAGAGAAAATATGATTTCTGGAAAGTAAGCCAGCAAAACCTTTACCCCTGGAGGGCAGGCCTTGGGGATGTTGGAAGAGGAAAGATACCTTGAGTGGATGGCCTGGGATCTACTTCCTAAATTTCTTCATAGCCCCAGGGTGCTTTTTGCCCCTTGTCCTCCGCTCAAGCTTTTAATGCCCATTGAGTTTAGGTTTTCTAATAAACAGCTCCTTACCATCCCAGGGGCCCCAGGGGCAGAAGTGGGAGGCTTCCTGGATCAAATTTGCAGGATTTTGTCTGCTCTTCATGTCTACAGAGACAGAGGCTCTGCACCACCCTGGATGCTGCTGTTCTGAAGTGTCAAAGTGTCAACTCAGCATCCTTCCCTACTTCACTCCTGTCCCCAGGAGACTATCTGCTTACTGGTGCATGAAGAAAATCTCCTTCAGGTGGGCGCATGCTAATGTGTTCAATAGCAGTCAGGGGACTCTGAAATGGACCTGGGAGGCAGATCCTACCAATTCAATGTCTTTGAGCCACATTCTACCCACTTTGAAAAATTTCAAGGGCTAGCTTCTTTAGAAAGTCTTCTATCACCACTGCTGCAGCCCATGAGGGACTCTTTCTCATATCTTCTCCAAAATATTTATCATTAGATAACTCATCCTTTCTGAAATAATGTTTAGTGTACATGAAAAGTCAATGAACTTTCTATTTCATGTACTGAAACAGAATACTCTGGGCCTTGTACTGTTCCAGGCTCGGAGATTTGGGGTAAGTGGTGAGAGAAAAGCCTGGTCTTTGTGGGTGATAATGATAGAGCAACTGATAGAGTTTGGTCAGGACATGAAGCAAAAAAGGCCAATGACAAAAATGGCTGTTAAGAGGATCCAATCAGGAGTGGTTGGCATGCCAATTCAGAGAGGTGACACTGAAGTGCTCCAAAAATGACAGGTTTCACCAGTAGTTCAACAATTTTAAGACAGTGAATTGCTTAGGGCTTGACTCAGGTGTATCTTTGAGCCTAACTTGCCATTGCCAATGAGGATGACACATAGATACATATGAAATCTGTGAGTTGTCAGCTCCCAGCTACAGCCCAAGGTAGATAGCCACTATTTTCTATTTCTAACAGACCTTCTGAGTGTTTTGACTTGCAGATAGTGTGAGAGAAGAGACCTGTGAGAAGTGCAGGTATACAGGCCAGGAGTGAGCTTGGGCTGTGTGGTGTGGCAAACAGCAGTGTGATAGTAAACAACAGATCTGATCCTAATTGATGCTGTGGATGATGAAAATGGTGATGATCCAATTTCCAATGAAAGTCTACAGATGGATCTTGAAATAGTTTCTAAAACCATGATCATGCAAGAATCAGGGCCCCATCACCTAGAGCAGCAGATGGTCTGGCATCATGTGTAACTACAAGGGAGTTGACTGCAGCTGGAGTCTTCACGGACAGTGCCACCTGGGTTCCAGCTTCCTGCTTTTCCCACTCACCCATTCACTGGTTCCAGCATTGGTAAACAAATTATAAGGCTCCAACTGTCCCTTAGAAAGTGTTTCAATTGCTTCTTTGACTCTTCCTTTATCTAGCACACACTTTCCACCCCTTCAAAATCACTTTCTTCCCTCATCAGTGGCAGTAGTATTCTGCTTTCTTTCTGAGAGTTTGCTAAAAATGCATCAATTTTTTTCCAGGCTTGATTGCATTTGTTGCTGCTGGAAGAATTCTCAATCACTGAGACCACTATTCAAATAGTGTCCCTCACTCTCATCGAGTGCCCAGAGCACTCTATTTTTTCCTTTCATCAAGTGCAGGTCAATTAAATGCCTTAATAACTCTGCCATAAAGTCTAGAATGATGTAGAGAGAAGAAAATTCATTTTGTGTCTGTTAGATTTAATTAAATGAAATCAGATTTTATGTGTTGCTTGTCCTCTCAGGTGAGTGATGTGTTTCGCTAAGAATGAGGAAATGAAGGTCGTGGGTCTTGATTATAAACTGAGTAAAATGTCCCTGCATTAGCCTTGGTGGAGGCTATCTTCAAGGCCCTTTGGATGATTTCCCTCATGGCTGTTGGCTGCCTCGACCTGCTCACATTGTCAGTGTCTTGGGCACCTGGTATTCTAGAGTTACCTTAGGTCCTGGTTTCAGCCTGGCTTTTCAGAGTGTAATTCCTGCCTTCCATAAGCCCCTCAAGAGCAAATACAGAAAATTAATTTTAAGGTCTCAGCATACTAGAAACAACATCCAAGGGAGGGAATCTTCATGAGATGGTCCTTCCAACATCTAAGAGCTCAATGGAAACAGTTGTCATTGTTTGCTGTCCTGACACAGGAGACTCCAGCATCTGAGGGTGATGCACAGAGGTATAAATCCCCTTGTTCTTTGCTTCCCCACCCCCCCCCCACCCCTGCATTATAAAGAGAACTACAGGGCTTGGGAAGAGACTGTTCCCATGCAGGGAGATATGTCTCCTGTTGCAGAGCACAGAATCTTCCAAGTCTAGTGCAGGGCCTGCAAAAGCTTATTGGCCTGTGCAGATTAAAGCAGTCGAAGAAGAGGTGGGGCCTGCCTGCCCACACCTTTTCCAGGTTTTGCTCAAGGACTGGCCAAACTTAAACAGTGAGGATAGAGGGGACAAGCCTTGAATTCCTAGCTTCCAGTTAACCAGTTAACCGACCTCTAGAGTGTATCTGCAACCATCTTGTCTCAGTCATTGTTACCACAACCAGGATGAATCACATACTGGGGACAGGGCTAACCCACATAGAGCAGAGTCTTCTGGGCTCTTGAGCACATGTTGTGGAGTTTACATGCCCGAACCAAATTCCTTTGATAGTGCAACTCACATACATGTTGTCTGTGATGCTTGTCAGGGTCATAGTGGTTCCTATGCAGGGGTTCAGCTGGGATCAAGCGTTATCACCAGGCTGTCACATCTCTTGGTTGTGTTATTGCCTAGAAGGTGGACTCATTCCGTCCTTGCAGTGCCCCTGCATTCTCCATTGCTGTGCTCTGGAGCAAGAGGATATCATGGACAGGTGTGACATGGTGGCATGACAGTCACATGACACACAGAAGACCACAAAGACTTGGCAGCAGACTAAGTGGAGGGACAGCTTGCCCTCGAGTGTGGTAGGGTGTGTAGAACCATTCCAGTGGGGCTTAGACCATTCAGGCAGGCACAAAAATTCCATTATGTACAGAGCAGGTCTCCTCAAACCAAAGGAAGAGTCAGCAGCCTAGAGAGGCTGAAGACTGACACTATTGCAGCCCTCTGACATATCTTTTTCTGAGCAGGGGTTGAGTCAAACTCCCTGTTGTAATTAGAGAGCAGGGTTTCTGCATCTCTGACTAAACAACACATACTATGTGCTGGGGCTGGGATAGGCTGCAGCCAAGGGCTGCTCAGGAGAAAGTGCCCCCCTCAGTCTAGAGAGATTGTTATCACACCCCCCCATTCCTCCTGTTACCTTACCTACAAGAAAGACCCTCCCATTCCTGGGAGGGACCTTGGGGAGGTTATAAAAGGTTTGGCCTGAGGGGTCAAAGAGGATTTACCTGGATGGAGAAGGAGGGTCTTGCAGGTAAAGTTACAGGTAGTATCTGGGGTGGGGTCACAAGATTTGACAGACGCCATGAGGAGACAAGGAATTGCTCAGCATTTGGGGCCAAGCACTAGGGCTGCTGGACAAGGGTGAAAAAAATACCCTTGGGTCATGGTGGAGATGTAGGAAGCAGACCCTAGACCATCCACTGGCTAAAGACATCTTTGCTCTTCTACCTTCCCTAATATCCAAACTCCAGGAGCTAGGGTTCTGCTGATAGATTTCTTGGAAAAGGAAAAGGTAGAAGATGCCCAGGTTTTAGTGGTGAGCTTAGCTGGGTCTGAGTGCAAGGAGAAAGAAAAGGCCGGGTGAATTCAGAGCAGAGTTCCAGGGTTACTGTGTACACAAGTGGGCAATGTTCATGCACGCAAAAGTACACTTTGGGGAGGGACAAGAAGAACACCTGGGAGATGAGAAAACACTCAAGGTATACAAGAGTAACAGTGGCCTAGGGCCCTAGCACTCCTCTAAAATTTTTCCCTCAGTCAGATGATATGGAGGATAGAAACCAGGCTGGGAGTCCTTTAGCTCATGAGTGCACCCTGAGCTCCATCCTATCTCCAGCACACAGGAGGTCCCTACCATAAGCAGCCCACAAGTCCTGGAATGCTCTATGTGAATTTTTGAACACCGGAAGAAACCACCAGGATTTTGGGAGTGGAGAGAGCACTGTGGTCAGGGGTTACTCAGGGGGAACATGTACAGTGCCAGCCATGTGTAAGGCAAGTGCCTTAGCCCCATACTATCTCCCCCAGCCTCCATACATCTGGACCTTTAACTTGGATGACTCCGATTTTTGGTTTGAGAGATGGAGGGTCAGAAGTTTGACTAGTTCTTAGGATAGTCCTCCAGGCAGGAGGTATCCAACTGTACAAGTCATGGCATTCCAGGAAGAAACAATGCCTGGACAGAGGTAGCAGGTCTGTGTGCAATTCCTGCTCTGCCACTCTGCAGCTGGGGTCCAAGAGGCTCCTTGATGTCTGAATTCCTCTATGTAAAGGTTTTTTCTAACCAGACAGGAAGAGAATGGTCAGATCTGACAGCAGGCTTGCCCTGTGGGGAATGTCTGACCATGTGTAGCCACGATCACCTGACATGACAAGGTCTAACAGTCCTATTTAGTCTAGTGGAAAATATGCTTGACAAGACAGCAGGGAAATACAAATGATCGGATCTCTCTCTAATTAGGAATGGCAAAGAACAGTGGGATATGTGGCATTAATTACAGAGCTCTGGGCCCAGCTGTTAGTAACGCCTCTACTAGCATCGGCACTACCAACACAGCCATTACCACCTCAATCCCCACCCCATACCCTCAGCACAACTGCAGCTGGCACAGAACCTTTCTTCCATTGGCCTGGCTCCTGCACACTTAGGGCCAGCCACAACAAGCCAGAGATCTCAATGTCTTCTAAAAGGGGACTCCGCAGAGAGAGCTGTAGAGCTGCTATATCTGGGCCAAATTCTTCTGAGAACCATGAAGAGATCCAAGCATGAGACTGAACCCTATCCGGGTCATGCTGGATACTGAGTTGCAGTGGTACAGGCAACACAGCATACATAACTGCCACCTTTCTTTGCCTCTATTCCATATTGCTTGGCACAAGACCCGGCAAGGAAGCAAGGTCATCCCCTGACTCTGCTCCGAAACATGGTCCCCAGCTCAGCCACCATGCTTCCATCATACCATGTGTGATCAGAGGCAGTTTACACGCTCTCTCTGAGCCTCCCTTGAAAACTATGGCTAAGGTCTGCACTCACTTCATATGTGACTGGGACACAGATCAGGACACTAAAGGCCCCATTCCACACCTTCTACCAGAGAGCTGCCCAGAATCTCAACATCCTCTCTGGGCAAGAGGCTGGACAAACCACAGAATTTATGTGAGTCTCTGGTCCTCTGTGAGCCATGATGACAGCTTCACCGCTGCCCTGTCAGCCCTCTGCTGGTGCAAATGACCCCTGAGAAACCTCACAAATGCACACACAGAACATGCACAGAGTCATATAGGCACACACCCACATAGGTGCTCACATGTGTACACACACAACACAAACAACAGTGCACACACCAAAATTTTCAACAGCGGCCTGGTTCCTCATCATGCGATTCTCTGTCACCCAAGGAAGAAAGTGAGAAAGTACTGAGGGCACAACCTGAAGCTTATGTGGGCTTCTCTGCTCAATGAGACTCTGCAGCCATGGCAACCCTCGAAGGGAGCTTCACCAATGGTGATGAAGGAGCACTTCATTTTCTTATAAGTTTCGTGTGGCTGGAGCAATAGTGCAGCTGACCCAGGAGAAACCTCGGTTCAATCCCCAGCATCCCATATGATCCCCCAAGCCAGGAGTTATTTTTGAGCACATAGTCAGGAGTAACCCCTGAGTGTCACCAGGTGTGGCCCAAAAACAAACAAATAACAACAACAAAAAAATAGTTTCAATGTCTCCTCTATGCAAAGACGTAGTTTACACATGCCTCTTTCCAGGCTCTTGGACTCAGCTTTTTGCAAGTTGGGCTCATCCTAAATGATGCCAGGTCTGGGATACCTAGTCTGATCTGGGCAGGGGGAGGGACACCCTGGCCCCTCCCAATGGCAGAAAGGCCAGATGAGAGGAGGAGATTGACTCAGATTGGCATTTGCAAGTCATTGGCTGGAGGAGGTACATTGGTTAGCAGATTTAAGCAGGAAGCAGGCCTGGCTCTAGCCAGGTTATTGAGTGTGATGTGAGCTTCAGCTAAGAGTGGGACTGAAGGCCTTTGGCTATGCCTGACCCCCTGGCCAATGGCCAAGCTCTAGGTCCAATTGAATATATAAAACTGAGTTTCTCTCTGTGGTCCAAATCCACCTCTTCCTCTGCTTCCTCCCACAGCCATCCATATCCTGGGAAGGGTTGAAGCACCAGAAGCAGGGAGAGGTGGAATGCCTATAAAGGTGAGCCCACTTGATGGCTAATGGCTCCAACCCATCTTCTGGCCCAGTGACACAGATCCTCACACACACCACACACACAAACATACAAAACACACGCATACACCAGGCCTCCACTCAGCACCACACAGAAGTCAACTCTGTAAAACATGCTCTGAACAAGCAATCTCTGAAGGTGGCTGCACCAAGACATGGGTTTCCCCCACATTCTTTCACCCAGTCATGCAGGTTCATCTTCTCTTTCCTGAAAACTGTGCCTTCCTTTACTCTGGTAGGGCCCCAGGTAGGGCTCAGAACCCTGCCATGGCTGTAGTGGCCACATGTACCAAGCAGAGAACAGTTGACCCCTTGTGCCAGGTCCTTACTCATATCCCTGGTCCATGGACAGGAGAATTCCACAAATGTCAGTTTAAAGCTGGTAAGATCTGGGAGAGAAGATTGTTGGAAGACTCCAATAAACAAAATGACCCATGAAGCTCTAATAACCTCTTCTGTTGGGTTCACGGCCTGTGGGATGCCCTGGATGATAAAAAGGGGTACAAAGAAGATAAGAGGAATTATCAGAGGGCAGTTGAGGCTCAAAGAAAGAAATAGAGGGATATGGGGATCAGGAGCTCATCTCCTTCAACATTGCCGCCTTTCTTTATCTGAGTGCAGAGTGTAATGCACTCAGGCTTTCCTTCTGCAAAGCCTCAAAGCTGAAGGAGCAGTTTACAAAACTTAACTGGTAGTTTGGGACCATGTATCCAGATCTGTAGTTTGAGCTAGTTGTCCAAATGAGTTTATTACTCAGAATCTCCTCCAAATGGGCTTTGGCACCTCTCCCCTTCCACCCTGCACAAGGAGAAAAGAAATTTAGATGCCAGTCCTACCTGTGACGTGCCAGGAACCTGTATCAAGGATTTATGCATCCCATGCAGACTATGGGTTTGGGATGTGTCTACTCAGGAGGAAGCATCACATGTGCTAGAATGTGACTATGAAAAGCAGATGCACAAGGGACTTATGAAACCCTTGAAAATAAATCACCATGCTTTAGTTCAAAGGGCAAGCAGTCCTCCTTGATAGCCTTGTAGGCACTTACACAAACTCCCTGGGAACGGATACTGGCAGTCGGGAAACTCAAAAAGAACAGCCTTACAAAGCCCACCTTTACTAGGTTTCTTCACCCTTCTTCACTCTGCTCTTCTTTAATATGTGACCCAGGCAATGGCAGCTGATTCTCTTCTTCACTGCCCCAACCAGCCATATCACCTCACTTCTCTCATTTCACAAATACAGTGAGGATGCTGCTGTTTATTGGCTGCTGCTCATCTGCTCAAGCAAAATGGCCATTTAATGACCGTATCTAATTACATCACAGCTACTGAAAACAAATTGTAGGTGGCAAGAAAAGGGAGGAGGGAGGGCTCTGAGTTTTCTGTGCGGAATTTTACCAGCTCCAATGAGATGGGCGTCACTGGAGCTGTTGTATGCTGTGACTTACAGGGAATCTCTGAGGGAAAAAGAACAGGAAGAAGATGTTTCAACAAATACCTGGAACTAGGCATGGGAGCAAACACTGACTATGCACAAAAAAACCCTGAAGATTGTAGACATATGTGCCAGAGACCATTGTGACCTTTGTCTTTCAGTCAGGCACTTTCAAAGGCGGATGGCAACAAGGAGCAAGGTCAGCAGAAAGCACTTTTGATCAGACATTAGTTTAACGGCCTGGTTTCTATTTCTGGCTCATGAATGCTTTTTTGGTATGTTCTGTATCAGCTGAGAAAAGGGTAAATGGCCCCTCTGGGCTGCAGCAGGGCAGGCTGGAGATGGCATCCCAGTACCAACCCCAGCACTGCAGGAGACCAGATGGCCAGGAAAGAGAGTGAGGCATGAGCCATTATCCAACATGGAGCAGGTCAGATGGGACCCTGGAGATCCTTATAGCTGGGTCCAAGAGAGAAAGAATGTTGGTGCTCCCACCTGGCTTCCAGAGCCCTTGGCCAACAGTCTGCCACCCTCTGACCACCAGGGGCCAGCATGAAAAATGGAAGAAGAGAGAACAGATGAGGACATTCAGGAGCATCTGGATCAGGATACTATACCGGCCCTCAGCCCCCTGAAAGTAAAATGCCCTCTATGGAATGTATTTTCCTTCTTAAAAAGGAAAAGAGATTTCCCCCTTTGATACTAGCAGGCAAAAAAACGCTGGAACCATATTTGACCTTGTTAGAGACCTTGAACCTGTATCCCAGAGGGTATCACTGAGCTTCTCAGAGCTGCTGACTCAGGCTGCCTCTCCACTATGTCAGTTTGCTTTTTGCCTCCTGACAGTGTGACTTTAGGTGTTGTGCGCTATTGGGTACAAAAAGTAGGGTATGTGGGGAGTCTGGGAATCTGGGAATGGTTCTATTTATTTTATTTTATGTATTGACATATGAATCAGTAGCATCCACTTACATTTGACTAGCATTTTGACTTAACTGTTTAAAACATAGCTAGGAAATAGTACAGCTGATTAGGACAACAGCCTTTTCTGAGCAGGCCCAGGCTTGATCTGCCATGCCACAGGGTCCCCCAAGCACCAAGGGTACAGAGTTAGAGGCCTCAAACACCACCAACTGACTTGGGTGATCTCCAGTGGTAGCGAGCACTAGTGGCACAGCATTGAACCTCTGATAATCACCAGTAGATCCCTGGGGTTCCCTAGTACTACATGGAAGCGCCACACAATGATAGAGTGTGGGGGGAAAGAGAGAGAAAGAAGGTGGGGTCACCATGGATAAGAGTGACATGGCAACATGATTCAGATACCTGCACCTAAGTAAACTCTGAGTAGATATGTACTCTGAGGATTTCTGATCACTCAAAAAAAATAGCATATTCACAACACAATAAGCAAAATAGAACCGGGATATAAAAACTTAATCTAGAACTCTGTCACTATAGAACTTCAGAATAGAAAAGAGGCCATGCAGAGGAAAGATGGTGGGTGAAGGAGTAGTCATAGCTATGGTAATATCCCTGACCAGCTTCCTCATTAGGGATAATTGTACTGTGAGTATAGAAGAAGGTGAGTGCTCTGGTTGTTAGGGGAAACAGTTTTTAAATAGTTAAGGATTAAAGATACAAAGCACCCCAGCTTTCTTTCAAGTGGACCAGAAGGAAAAATAACACCAGCTCTGTCCACAGAAAATTACAGGTCAAACGTGGGTGAATCAAGGGTACAGAGGACTTTATAGATCTCAGCCTGAATCGCTCCTGTGCTTTGGAAACCTTGTCAAAATGAAGGTCAAAAGAGAAGTCTGGTCTGGATCTGGAAATACCAAGACTCACCCTAAGGCTCTGTGGTCCCTCAGGAAAATGCCAGCACTACTCCCCTCCTTCTCCACAACTTCCTCACTCTGAGGCACCATTGCTTCTTTGGCTGATTAAATAAGAAAGCAAACCTCAGCTGCTGCCATGTGTGTGTGATGGTGTGTGCCCTGATGTCTGGCCTGATCTTAGATATGGTAGAGACACACCATAATGTGGTCTGGTAGCCCAGGGACTCTCAGGGTACTTACCATGTTTCCTTCAAGGTTGCATTAACTTCATCTGTACCATGCTGGTGTTCTCTGTGTTTCTTCAAAATTTAGTTTTGAATCTCTTCCTTATCCTGTGTTCTGGGTACTGGTCAACTACTCCTTCCTCACTCTTGTCTCATAAAGGTTTATGCATAATGCTCTAAGTTAGAAATTTCTGAGACCCCATTTAGAGGCATCACCTGTCCATGGAGGCTGGGCTAAGTGCGGCTGACCCCTTGTCCTCTTGCCTTGAGGCTCACTCCTAGACATGTGCTCAGGGATCACTCCTGACAGTGTTCAGGGAGACCATATCTGGGGATCAAACCTGGGTCAGCCATGTGAGGCAAGCATCTTAACCTCTTTCTATGACTCAGGACCATGGCCCTGGGAGCACAGATGGGGTGCCAGAACCCCCACTATATTCACTTGGCTGCTTGCCAGTCCCCTTAGAACCACTGAGACATAATGAGCCTCTGTTCAACTGATGCATTCACCCACAGATGTTTGAGAGTAGAAGATGACAATAACGGAGGGTAGGAGCAGTGGATGGTTGAACCCAGGTATGAGAAGAGATAAGGACATTCCTCCCCTGCCCTCTGCTAGGTGGACAGCACAGAGGCATAAGGGCATCTCTGGGGATACTGTGCTATCTACACCCCTTTCTTTTTTTCTTTTTTTTTTTTTTTTTTGGTTTTTTGGGCCACACCCGGTGATGCTCAGGGGTTACTCCTGGCTATTTGCTCAGAAGTAGCTCCTGGCAGGCACGGGGGACCATATGGGGAACCGGGGAATCGAACCGTGGTCCGCAGGCAAGGCAGGCACCTTACCTGCAGCGCCACCGCCCGGCCCCCTACACCCCTTTCTTGCCTTACCCATCTTCTCTCTTTGCGCTGAGATAGCAGCCCCTCCCATCAAAACAAAATCATATTCCATGGGCAGAGTGATCATTTTTAACTATCATTGTCATAGTGGTCCCTTATCTACCCTAACTGATATTTGTGGCAATCTTCTTATCATGGACTGGTCCTTCAGGCCCTCATTTCTATTGTTTCTGGATGTTATTACCAATATATAATTTTTTTTTTGGTTTTTGGGTCACACCCGGCAGTGCTCAGGGGTTACTCCTGGCTCCATGCTCAGAAATTGCTCCTGGCTGGCACAGGGGACCGTATGGGGCACCGGGATTCGAACAGATGACCTTTTGCATGAAAGGCAAACGCCTTACCTTCATGCTATCTCCTGGGCCCCCTGAATATATAATTTTTAATTCAGATCCAGAAGAGAAGTCACACAACCCCTGCATAAAGATTTCTTAAATTAGAAAGTATAAAGCACTCTGGTTATTTTTTAGTCTTGGAAACTGAGTTTTGACAGTCACCAAAACTAGAAATTAACAGCCACATCCAAATTTTGGTGGCCTCTATGGAGTCTCTGTCCCAGTTGTTACACTTCAGTCTCTGCAAAGCCAGGAACCCCTGTGGTGACTGCTGACTCACTCTCCATCTGCCCCAGTCCTGGAGCAACTCTGAGCACCTTGGTTGAGGGAGCAGGGGAGTCATCTGTGTCTTGGAGAGATTTCTTGAAAATGTATTCAAGGAGTTTGATTATGTCTTGGAGATGAGGACAAGGCTTGGCTTCTCCCAGTAGGCTGGTGGAAATGAGAGTGGTCAGGAACAAGCAGAGGAGGAGGGAGTCTTTATGCAGTGATGCTTTCCAGAGACACTCTCCATCCAGGCTGGCAGTAGTTTCCACCTCTGTGGGAGCTGCTGCTATTTGTGGGCCCTATGCTAGCTCGGTTCCATTTCCCAAACCCAGCAGGCCTCTCTCAGAGACCAGAAAGGCCACCATCTGTTTGTAGTCACCAACATGTTGGGAAAAAAACTAAATCCAAATGGACGGTGTTTATAAAAAAAAAAAAAAAGCCTATAGTTGTTTCACCACTGTGGAACATATGAACAATCTCAAACTCAGTCGAGATGGCATGCCAGTGACCTCATGAGAGCCACTACCTCTGTCTAAAAGCCAATGAGGACTTCAGAACTCACACCAGTGAATCCCAGAAGGCGGTACAGGTGCATGGAAAGCTAGATCTTTCTGTGCCCTGGAAACACCTTTCTGCCAGTATCAAGGACCATGAGGTTCACATCTCCAAAATTGTTGCTCGGAGTGACAGCAGAGCTTTATTTTGTTTTTTTCTCTCTCAAAATGTAAGTGTTCTCCCTGGGTTCCATCTCAGAAATACCTTGGGAACAGAGTCCCAGGTACGCTATTGGGCTCAGGGACCAAGTCTGGGGACAGAGCCTACAGTAGAACCAAAAGAGGGGCTAGGGAAAATGCCTTGTCTGGGACACTGAACCCCTCCACATCCCACATTCCAATAAAACAGAAGCTCCTTCTTGGAGGACCTCATCAGGCTTCTCTCCTTGTGCTTGTTGGTTTCATGTCCTTTACAGTCCAACGTGTGTGTGTGTGTGTGTGTGTGTGTGTGTGTGTGTGTGTGTGTGTGTGTGTGTGTGTGAAAAAGAGAGAGGAGAGAGAGAGAGAAAGAGAGAGAGAACTCAAAAGCAAACTGGCTTCTCTGCAAATTCTGAGTCACTCGACTGGTTCTAACCTTCACAAGCAGCACTGTTTGGAGCTCTGCATTGGAGGCAGGTGCTCAAAGGTCAGAACATGGCTGGGGGAAATGCGGACATGATTTGGAGATGAGCTTTCACCAGGGGATGATGCTCAGTGCAGACAGGAGAGCTAAGCATTTAGGCTGGCTCACTTCCAGGTGGCTCTGAGCAGCCTGTTCACAACCTCGGTAAGTGGCACTCAGCACCCTAAACTATCTATTTCTTACTGCATGTTTCCCACATGCAGGAGTCTCTCTCCTCAACCCTTTGTCCTGGACATCATCTTCTCTTTCCTTGGTGAGTGACAGCAGACACTGCAAAGCTGAATCCTTCCACGAAGTTTTGAGGCGAAGGAGGACAGGGCTGAAATCTAGTACATTCTATGCTTTATTTGGAGCCTGCTTTTGACTGGTAGGTCATTGTGGATATATGAGACTCTGTGGAGAGGACACAGGGTTTATGAGGCAATCATTTAGGAGCCTGCAATATTGGGGACCAACGTGGGTTCTCTGTGCCAGGCACATCTGCTGCTTCACCCACACCCCACCTGCCCCAGATGTAGACTTTGTTCTCATGCTTCCTCCACTCCCGAAATCTTCTTAGAGGTTTTACAATATGAATCCCCTGAGATGATTATGTTTTATGTGTCTTTTGATCACATATTTATGATTATGTGCATATTCCCCTTAATTTGTTGGTCCAAATCCTAACCATGAGGACGTCAGAAAAAAACATCCCTTGGGAATCTCAGTATGGGAGGAGAGAGGAGATACAGAGGTGAGGAAGTGACATCAACAATGGTATCTTTACACTTGGATGCTGATATGCATATGGGAAGAAGGCAGGATGATGTAATGAGTTCACAAAAGATGATGGACTGAGCTTGTCCCCAAAACTGGGGGCAGCAGAATATACTCTTCTGCTGGAGTTCAAAATAAGCATTTATCAATGTTAGAAATTAATCAAGCCCACCAAATACTGCCTTTTTACTGCCACGCAAAATTTTCCTCTAAAGAGATTAGCACCCCTGTTCCAACTGCATCCCTCCGAACCTGCAATGGAGAGCTCAGAAGCAGTGAAAAGGAGTTCTCTCCTTGTTGGCATCTGCTTTCAGGAATTCTTCAACTCGAAGTTTGAAAAATAGTTGGGGTTTTATTTTTTCTTCTTTCCCTCATATAAGAATAACCCTTTGGGGCCGGAGAGATAGTGTGGAGGTAAAGCGTTGCCTTTCATGCAGAAGGATGGTGGTTCGAATCCTGGCATCCCATATGGTTCCCTGTGCCTGCCAGGGGAGATTTCTGAGCATAGAGCCAGGAGTAAAACCTGAGCACTGCCGGATGTGACCACCAAACAAGAAAGCAAAACAAAAAAAAATATATAGTAACCCTTTTATTCAATTAATAACACTGACTCAGAAACCAAATAATCAGGAATCAAAGTATTTTTTATTTCAAGATACTCTGGAATTCAAGATCTCAGAGAAGCTGTGAGTAACTTGACCTGTGGTACAGGTCAAGAAAACAACACATCTCAACTGAAATAGGAGGCCAGAGGGTTTTAGAGAGTGATGGGAAGGATGTAGAAGAGAGAATTACATATACATTTGATGTTCCTTGGGTGATGATAACGAAGGATACAATATTTAGAAATATATATACATATAATAAGAACAGATAAAACAGAGCAAAAGAGAAAGAAAGTAATCATAATATATATTTATAAAGAAATAATTATTTATTACTTCATCATATTAATATAAATAGCATCTAGAGTAAATACTCTAGGTTTAATTTTAACTTGTTAGCTTCATACAAAATAAATATATATATCTTCACACATGTATATATACATACACATTGTACACACACACATACACACACACACACACATATATATATATAAAGAGAGTACCATATAACTCGATTCATATATAAAATCTTACGCAGCTGAGTTCAGAAAAACAAAGTGGAACAATGAATTCTGCCAAGTAAGAATGTGAACTTGTTATATATAAAGAACACAAACTTCCTGTTTAAAAGTGAGTAATTCTGGGGGCTGGAGTGACAGCACAGCAAAACCAATCTAGGATGGACCTTGGTTCAATCCCCCTGTGTCCCATATGATCCCCCGAGCCAGGAGCGATTTATGAGTACACAGCCACACAAGGTGTGGCCCAAAAAGTAAAATAAATAAATAATTCTGAAATCTAATGCATAACACTGTGGTGAGAACGCCCAAGAATGACCTACTAATATGTGAAAGTTACTCAACTGATCTCGTGTATTCTTACCACAAAAAATAAATAAAACAGTAAATTATGTGACATGCTGGAGATTTTACAGAATAAATCATAATGTTACATCAATCTATGTATCCCTTACATTTGAATACAATTTACATTTTTTCTGTTGAATTAAATAATAAGTACTTGCTTTGTTTTGTTAGGCCATACCCAGCGATGCTTAGGGGTTCCTCCTAGCTCTACACTCAGGAATTCTGCTTGCAGAGCTAGGAGGACCATCCATAAAGGATACTGGGGTCGAACCAGGGTCTGCAGAGTGCAAGGCAAGCGCCATACTCGCTGGACTACATGGTTCATTAAAATGATTTAAAAGCGTTAGTGGGGTGGCCGGAATTGGAAGGTTTTGAGAAGTAAGCATAGTGGAAGTAATAATACAAATCCTAAATGGGTCTCTGTTAGTGCCTCGGGCATTCCCTGTCCTCTGCCACCATCTGCTCGTCCTCTTAGGCACTGCAAAGACTTCCCCCTGAAGCATTATCTTTCATGAAACCTCTGCTGCCATTGTCTGGTCATTCATAGGAACTGCACACTGTGAGACGATTTCCTTTCATTTCACAGTAATTGAACTAGGACTTGGAATCAACCTAGATCTAACAACAGACAAGTGAACCATGAAGATGTGGTACATACACACAATGGAATACTACATAGCTGCAAGAAATGATGCAATCGTGCAATTTTCAACAACATGGATGGAACTGGATGATATGTTAAATGGAGCCAGCAGGATAAAAACTGAATGTCATCACTTATATGTGGTATTTAGAATAACTGTAAGAATAAATGCAATGGTTAAAATGGGAGTTGTCTCGAAAATTCTTGTCCCCAGAGTATATAAAGGAGGAGGAAAGAAATTGAGTGGAGGATAAACACAAAAATGAAAGGATGGGGGCCATGGGCCAAGTGGTTTCAGGTGCATTGGTGGTGTTAAAAAGGACAGAACTAAATCTTCAAGCCAAAGGCAACACAACGGAATCAAGAGACCCAAACGTTAACAATCTAAAACTTAAAATGGGCCTGTTATACTGGCAGGCTAGGAGGCAAGAGATGGTATGAAGGAAGGTCGACACTGGTGGTAAGATTGGCCCTGATTTTATGTATGTCTAAAAACCCAACTATATTGTAAATAACAATGGTTTCAATAAAATAAAAATTTAAATAAATCAATAAAAGTGGTGGGGTGAGGAGGAGACACAGAAGTGTTCTTTCTCCAAAGACCTGTGGATTCCCCTCATTGAGCTCTGGTTCTTGAGGAAGAGGAAAAGCCACCAGTAGAGGTGAGAAGGTACATCATGGATCAAGTGGTTCTAAAACAAATATTTAAAAGAGCCACAATAGACCTTACAAACAGCAGGTCCACTTCTGAGCGAATAGCCAGGAGTAACCCCTGAGCATCATCAGGTGTGGCACCCAAAAAAAAAAACAAAAAAACAAACAGCAGGTCCAGATTTGATTTCTGGCACACAATAGCATACCCTGAACTCTATTAAGTATTATACTTGAGGAGAAAGCCAGTAGATAGCACTGAATACTTTCAGATATGGTCCAACCCCTTGTCCACTCCCCCACCCCCAACACATGCACACCAAGAGACACAAAATAATTAATAATTAGTAGTAATAATTGAAGAAAATTAATAAATTAACTAAAATAATGTCTTTTATTGCAGTCATATGGATCAGAGGAAAGATATTTATTATTATAAATAATTCTATTCACATTTGTGTCTCAGAAAACCTCTACAAAGAAAACTCTAAAATACATTTTTTTTTTTGGTTTTTGGGTCACACCCGGCAGTGCTTCAGGGGTTACTCCTGGCCCCATGCTCAGAAATTGCTCCTGGCAGACACCGGGGACCATATGGGGCACCGGGATTCGAACCGATGACCTTTTGCATGAAAGGCAAACGCCTTACCTCCATGCTCCAAAAACTCTAAAATACTTTTAAATAAGTAATAGAAGTCACTAGGAAATGGGTTTACATCCCCTGCTCCTGGAGTAGAAGAATTAACATCATCAAAATGGCAAAACTCCCCAAGGTATTATACAGATTCCCTAAAAGGAGATCCATGTCACTTTTCTTTTTTGTTTGTTTGTTTGTTTGTTTGGGGGGATACACCCAGCAGTGCTCAGAAGCTACTCCTGGCTCTATACTCAGAAATTGCCCCTGGCAGGCTCGGAGGACCATATGGGACACTGGGATTTGAATCACCGTCCTTCTGCATGCAAGGCAAACGCCTTACCACTGCATATATCTTATTTTGAAGTGAAGAAACAAATCGGGAACACATACGATATGTGGCCTGTGAGCCATAGTTTGATCTACAGAACACAAAATAATTTTTAAAGCATTAATGCAGGAAATAGGGAGATTGAGAAATAGATATTCTGGAAGTAATGTTGCACTGGTGAAGAAGGTGTTCTCTTTCTGACTGAAACCCAACTACAATCATGCATGTAAGTATGGTGCATAAAGTTTTTAAATATATAGATAAATAAAATAAATAAGTAAATAAATGTATAAATAAAAATAAAATGAAGCAAAATAAACTATGAATAAAGAAAGAACAAAAATTCTGAATATAACGATGAAATATCATCTCACACCACAGAGATTGGCACACATCACAAAGAATAAGAACAATCAGTGCTGGTGGGGATGTGGAGAGAAAGGAACTCTTATCCACTGCTG
>PVKC010020990.1:0-18363 GCA_004027635.1 Crocidura indochinensis
GTTTTTCCTTTACCTTCCTTTTTCCCAGTTCTCCTCTACATTTCCTTCCTTCTCTTCCTCGTATATAAGTAGTGCTTTCAAAAGTAGTGCAATTTTCACTGAAGATTTCCTTAGTCAGAGGCACTGAAATAAACATTGCCTCTGCAGTTCACCATAAAATCCTTACCAAAAACCCGAGACGTTATTATTGATATTTTATTGATATTTTTGTTGTAAAAGAAAAGGAGACTGACTTACAGACGTATTGTGACTTGGCAAACATTGGGTTGCAAATGATCTGAACCTACCTGAGTACACTTAGAATCTTGACCCTGGTGATATTTTCTTCTGTGTATTTCTGATCCCACATCTCTTGCTCTGCTCTACATCTCACTCCATTCCTGAGCCTCGTTCTCACTCTACTAGCAATTTTACAGCTTTGCCTATGTCTTCATTTAGTTAGACCCAGTTGCCCAGCCATAGCTGATCCCCAAAATGCAACTTTGTCCTCCTTCTTCCTCTGCCCCTTTCAGTAAGTATGATGCCTGCTTAACTGTGAGTCTTTATATTTTAACTTTTACTCCATCAAATCCTAGCAAAGTCCACCAAAATACTAAATGGATTTTTGAGACCCCTAAAGTAAAAAACATGAATGTAAGCAATATTTAAATGTCTTTTGAACTACAGATGATTTAAAATTGCATTCCTTGTATATAAAATAATTTGCATGGTAATCAAAATTT
Organism: Crocidura indochinensis; assembly: GCA_004027635.1. Lineage (NCBI taxonomy): Eukaryota > Metazoa > Chordata > Mammalia > Eulipotyphla > Soricidae > Crocidura > Crocidura indochinensis. The sequence goes on from PVKC010020990.1 coordinate 723, forward strand.
TTTAAGGATTTTTTTTCTTAAAACTAATAGTCAACTGTGGTTGCATTAATTGATGCAACATATATCATTAGTTGCTTGATGACATTTTGATTCACCGTTGACAATATATATGATAGTTGTTTCAGTAGAGTATAATACAGAGACTTAGGTGTGGCACCATCTCCTTTCTTAATTACACTTTGCTGACCTTCACACAACTCCAAAATCACCTACCTGCCTTTTTACTTATAGTGAAAGTATTTGTATTTAAATCTATAACAGTGGGTAATTTTTAAACTGGAAGGAGAACTTTATTTTATTACTTTTAATTAAAATGTATTTCCCTTTTCCTTTTAAACTAGTACCACCATTACTGCTTTATACATATGCGCTATTACATAACACCCACAAAGTGTCTGAATCCTTCCATCATTAGAACAAGCCCTCCCTCTCCAACACTCTTCACACCCTCAGATCACAGTTCTATTGGCTGCATCTCAGTGTTTGTTTCTGTTCAGGATTATCTAATCCCTGCTTTGTTTCTCGATACTCAGCATATGAGTGAGATCATTAGATAGTTGTCTTTTTCTTTCTGACTCATTTCACTTAGAAAGACTTCCTTCAGTTTCTTCCAAGTTGCAGAAACCTGTAAGATCTCATCTTTTCTCATAGCTGTATATGTGTATATGTATATACCACATTTTTTTTTGTTTTGGGCCATGCCTAGCAAAGTTTAGGGGTTACTCCTGCTCTGCACTCAGGAACTACTCCTGGCAGTGCTTAGGTGAATGAATATGTGGGATGCCCAGGATAAAACTCAGAATAACTGCATGCTAGACAAAACCCAACCCACTGTACTATCTCTATACAATCAGAAAATGAGCAGATGAATTTAAACTTATTTGTAAAAGATTAGATTTATAAAGAACTTACTTCCCTGTCCCTATTTTTTTTTTCATGGGCAAATCTTAGCTCATATTAAGTTCCTCTCACAGGGTTACTTATCAAATTAGACTGTTGGTAAAGCAAAGCTTATTTAAAGTTAGATCCAAATTGTGCAATCATGAATTACTTAAGAAAACTATGCTTGCTTTGCTTTGTGTAATGTATTAACCTATACCTGGGTTCTCTTCTTGAATGTGAGCTTTTTATGGGAAAAGAAAGAACATAAATAGTCTATCTCAACCAAGAAAATTACCAGTATAAAAATAAAAAAATATTTTTGGATCCATGAATTGAATGACCTAAGTTTCTGTTTGCATATATTGCTCTTTATTATGTTAATCCTTGTGCAAATATCTCAGAACAAGTGAATACTAACCTGTCTAAAATAGAATAAATGCATTTAACTATTCATCTCACTGTCCTGCTGCTGAAAACACTTACAATTCACCTTGACAAAGGTTAACAGTTGGGAAATTGCAAGAGATAGGCCTGAATTACAAAGAAATATCACTTAGTTCCAAAGATTATTAGACTTTTTTAGTCTTGAGAAAGAGATAAATTGACTCATAATCCATAATTGAGAAAAAACTATCCTCCATAGAGTTTTATATAATTTATTCTTTAATGCTCAATTATAAGATTTTTTGAGATATGGCATTAGGTTCAAAATTACTAAATTGATCAGGACTGAAGAGATAGTACAATGGAAAGGGTCTTGCCTTGCACCAGGCTGACCAGGGTTTAATCCCTAAAGCACAATGCCCTGAGCACCTCTGGGTGTAACCCAAAAATTAAAATTGAAAAGAAGCTTACTTAGGTTATGTATTATTAGCTTTACTGAAGTTTATTTTTTGCTTAAATTTAGTTGTGGTGGATAAAATTGATAAAGCCATAAAATCAAAAATTGTTTCCTATATTTTGTGTATAACAGTTGTTATTTTCTATTTTACTTCATAGGTTGAATTGTTAACTCATCCTTAAAAAATTCTAACCTAGTCAATCAGGAAGAAATTATAAATGTAACTGAATTTTGTTTCCTAACATGAAATAATTTTGGAAAAAGTGAATGTGCCAAAGGAGATTAATTTAAGAAACTAGAGAAACTTAAGTCTTTATAGAATCTGATTTCAGAATTACATTTATAATCTCATGCAAAAACAATTTATCCATTCTGCCAAATTCTGCCTTGAGATTAGATATTTTATTTATTTGTTCATTTAGCAAGCTATTACCAATAAATTTCTTTAAATCATATTTTTCAGCCCTGGAAGTATTTTATTGTAGAGTCATTACCAATATTTAGTTTATTGGTAAGAATAATTTCCACTTGTCCATAGATCCTTTGGATTAATTTCCAAGTATTAGGATACAAGGTTGCAGCCTTTCTTGTCTAAATTCTGGAATCCTGTGTGTGTGGTGGTGGTGGTGGCATGAAGAGGATAAATGAGTTGTTCACCTGGAGTTACATCATATGCCAATGTTCCACAGTCTTATTCCTTCATTACTGCTCTCATTGCTTGTTTGCTGCTTTCCCTCAGCTTCATTGTCTGATGTTTCTCTGACCTCTTCTGTACTTGTGCTCCAGCCAAGCTCAGCAGAGCAAAATTCTTCCCCATGCTCTTCTTGTGCTTACCCTTTTGAGTATAATCTGCTGAGTCATGTGTGACAGGTAGGATAATATGTCTTCAAACATGTCCACGATCTAATCCTTTCAAACCTATGACTATGCTGTGGTATAGGACAAAAGAGACTTTAAGTTAAGGATATAATTAAGATGGATAATCAACTGACCCTTTGCAAAAGATTAATCTGGATTTCCAGATGGACAATGTTATCATGGGAGTCTCTGAATGGAAGAAGGAGGCAAAAACAATCAGAGTGACAGAGTGATGCAAGGGATGACATAGTTAACCCGCCATTGCTGGCTTTAGAAAGGGGTCATGGTCTAAAGAATGTGCAGCAAAAAAAGGCAAAGTAACAAAATGCAATAGCTCTTGCAGCTTGGTTTAAAGCAGTGATTATTACGTCAGATTTCTTTCTTGTAGAACTATAAAAAAAAATAACCATATTATTTTAAGTCACCCAACTTATGGGAAATTGTTATACTAGTTATAGATCTATAATGCAGTAGCTCTCTGATAGTCCTCACTTACCCTTGGGAAATTTGATTCTCAACAGCTCCTAGAACATTGTTCATTTGAGTAAACAACTTCATACATTTATAATTCATTCCTGATTGACTAGGCTATAAAATATCTTTAACTGATTTACTTTGATGACAAGTTACCTACTGTCATCTGATTCTTTATTTAGCATCCTTTAGATGACTTAACTTAGACTGCTTAATATTCTCCAAATGCAGTAAAAGACTATTTGGATCTTGGCCTTTGCCTGTGCTCTGAACTTCTTTTTACTGACCTTGAATTTTAGTGGTTCCCTCTCCTCAAGTTGGAGGCTCCATTGACTTTGAGAGAAGTGTGATCTTACTAAGAAATGTTTGGGCTCATAGTGCACACAATTTGTTTTGTCTTTGTCTTGTTTAGTATCCTTTTTAATACCTCTCATCAGAGTCCAAATATTCCAGAGTGATGGAAAGGGTGTTGCAATGGGACTTGGTCATATTCACTTCAAACCACTCTCCTACTCATGTCTGGCCAAGTTAAGATGTCAGCTCTGACTGCCAGATTGGACATGGCACTTTTGCTTTTAGGGTTCCATGACCATTTGATTTTCAGATTCCCACTTAGACCCCTTTTCAAAGAAGCCTACATTTAGGAAACACTAATGATACATCCTGCTCTTTTCCAGATCTGGAGAAACCAGGCAGGCAGCCAAACTACCTTTTCTATAAATCACCACATATTTTAGCATGGATAAGAGTTTCCTGAGTATTCTAGTTCAAAGAAAGAAGTGTCTATGCCTGATCCTTGCTCCATATGCTTTGCTAATTCTAGCAGACAACATATGGTATGATGATAACTTAAATATCAATGGTCAGGATTGTGACTCAGAATGTACGTCCTTCATGTGTGGTACCCTGGGTTTAAGCCCTGACACCACAAAACTAAACCATGAATAAATACCAGTTTGCTCCTGTTGCCTGGAAACTTAGGTACCTGTGTAGGAAGTTGTGTAGGAAGTTGTCTTTTCTGTAGTAGCTATTCAACCTCTGTGCTCAGCGACTACTACCACACTGGCTCTGTTTTGATGGACCAATGCCTGTTTCATAATAGTTAAGTATTTGGGATTAGTGAAAACGTTGCAATTAACTTCTCATCTTCAGGGGAGAAATGGAAGTATTTGGGGAGTCAGGATGTTGAAAATTCATATGAGTTCCTAAGCAGCTCCTAAAAAGAGTTCAGAACATAGGCAAAGATCAAGATTTAAATCCTCCTTTGACCCATTTGGAGAAAATAAATTTAGGTTGTCTAAAGGATGTCAAATAAAGACCTACAGACACCAAATCATATTAGATAACTTGTCTCTAAACTGGTTGAAAAATTACTTTAAAAATCATTTAAAAGCTTACCAAGCCTTGTATTTACTCCTGGAGCTATCTGTAATAAGAAGCCCCAACTTAAATATTAAGCAACAGATGTGTGATGACTCTTTAGGGACATAGTGGGGCTGTATGAAAATTTCATGTCTGAACATAGTCACAAATGGCCCTGAACTTGAACTTACTGTCTTTTAATTCCTATTTGATTTTTATAAAATAGCATTGGAAATGTCTCTCTGGCAGAATTATTGATCATTAATACAGACCATTTTAAAATAAAAGCTACCATTTTGCCCACACACAAACAGTAAACTCTCAACCAAAAAGTTAATACTGAATAATTAGTCTTCCTATTATTTTAATTCACTGAATGATTACCTCTTGAGAGAGGAGCAAACACAAGAAATACAATAGCTCTTCCTCTTCCTAGAGAACTGCTAATTTGAGTGTTGTTAAAAGGAGGCTCTTACATAGCAGTGCTACTTTAAGCTCTGTGTAGGTAGTATATCATGGTGGGCTCAAAACACTATTCAGTGCTGGGATAGTACCTGAGCCTTCTATATGCAAAGTCTTTAGCCTTTTAAACCATCTCTATGACAAAATAAGTGTTAAATCTTGTTGAGTGGTTAGAGCAGCAGGTAGAGGTTTGCTTCATATATTGTTAATCCAGATTCTATCCTTTGCACTTTATAGAGTCCCCTGAACCTCCAGGATTGATCCCTTAGCAGAGAGCCATTAACAAGCCCTGAGCACTCCTGGGTGTAGCCTCCCCCCCAAAAAAAACACACACACACATACACAATACCTTGGTGTATATCTTCTAGGTACTCCTATATGATTTCTATACATCCTCATATATTATTGATTTTGTCAAATGAGATCATACGGGACCTGGAGAGAGAGCACAGCAGTAGGGCTTGCTCTACTTGCCTTGCACGCGATGACCCAGGCCCACTAATGGTTTGATTCCCAGCATCCCAAATAGTCCCCTGAGCCTGCCAGGGGAGATTTCTGAGCGCAGATCCAGGAATAACCCCTGAAAGCCTCCGAGTATGCCCCCCCAAAAAAACCCCAAAAAATGAGATGTCATTTGCGCTTTATTATACCCAACAATAATTCATTCCAGCTATTCAAGTATTTTCTACATGACTGTAAAAATAATTTTACAAATCAAGAATATGTCAACTAAATTACAAAGTAAATAATTCAAATTAAAAACATTTCTAAAAGTCAATGTAATATTTTAGTGTACATGAAGAGTAGCAAAATAATAAATCAGTCTATATTTTAAAGTCCATTTGGCTATTACTGGCATTGGTTTTTTTTTTTTTTTTTTTTTTGGTTTTGGGGTCACACCTGGTGACGCTCAGGGGTTACTCCTGGCTATTCGCTCAGAAGTCGCTCCTGGCAGGCACGGGGGACCATATGGGGAACCGGGGGATCGAACCGCGGTCCGTCCTAGGTTAGCGCAGGCACCTTATCTCCAGCGCCACCACCCGGCCCCCTATTACTGGCATTTTATTTCCACGTGAAACTTCTTTATTTTCATTCAAATATCCTTCAGTACATGTTATTTGTGCAGAATTCTTGGGTTCAATCCTCAACACCTAGTGTTCTTCAAGTACAGCTGACAGTGTGTGGTTTAAAAAGTAAAAATAAATAAAAGAAATGAAATTCAGAAAATAGTTACACAGTCAATTTGCATGCGAGGCTCCCAGAGTTAGATTTTGGCATGAGATGGTCTCCTTTAGAAACCCCTTTCTCTTCCCATGCCTTGAACAACACCAGGTTATTCTGGGTTTAAGAAGCATTTCATCCTGTTGGCCCGTATATTGAATTGTCTTCCGGCTGATAGACTATAACCAGGTTAGTCCTTTGAACCCCTAAGTGCCACTGGCAGGACAGACGAGTTCTCCATAAAAACAGAAACAAAAAAAAGTAAATAAATAAAATATAAAATGTTAGAAATACCTTATTTCACAAAGTTGCTTGTGACTTGTCATATACTGCCAGGAAAAATGAAACTCAGCTGCAGGAGGAGGAGAGAATAGGAAGAAATTACTCATCACACTGAACAACTTGACTGTGAATGATGGATAATCTTAGAAGTCTTCAAAACAAAGACCACAAGGATCTATTCCTTTTTATAATTGCGAAAAATCAAAACCTGCCTAGGAAGAGTTCCATTTCATGGATATTTAAATCTCTAGCGTGGGGTGGAAGGTGGGGTAAGGGCTATAAAGTTAAATGGAAAGTTCTAGTCTGTTATCAGGAATCCTTTTAGGTCAAGGTTAAGTCAGATGTAAATAAGAATTAACTAGCCCAAATGGATCAAGTCTCATTTCGGACTTGCAGAAACTTGGAGGAATTCCCTTTATTGCTCTAAAATACATTACACTAATGAACTCTGAATATCTGTTGCCCACTTCAGTATTCTAAAGATGCAGGAGAAAAATAAATTAGCTGTTACTCTATTTATGAACTGGGCTGACTGCAAATGGAAATGGTTAATGCCTCCTGGCTGCAGCAAAGCACTTTATCTCCAGTGACATGTCTAAGCAGATGCTTTCACAGGCCGGGTCCTGCTTCCACTTTCATGCCCCTAAAGTGGGCAGCTGTGCAAAATGTCTTAGAGTTGCTTAGTGGGCTTGTAAAATGTTGCCTTGATTCCTTCTGTTAAATATACATATTATTAAAAGTTTCCAGAACCCTTACAGACTATGTCTCTTTTGTGATATTTGATGGATAGACATCTGGATCATAATGGCACAAGAAAATTGTCAATAATCAGGGCAGTGCATACACATGTCTTCCTGGTTCAGCCATTAGCTCAGCTTGGTTTCAGTGTTTTCGTTTTGTTTTATAGTTAGTGCAATCCCTATCAGGACACAAAATGCTGTACATCACCTAAAATAAAACAAAACCATCAATGACAAAAGCCTAGGCCCAGATAGTATTGTAGCTTTGAATTTCTGGACAACTTGATTTGTTTGATGCTGTCATCCCTAAAGGAATACCAATTTAACAGACTCAACATATACAAGAACTTACTAAATCTTCAGCCATTGTATTGATGACTTCATTGGTGATACAATAATTGTCAAAAATGAACTTGCTACTGTGTTTTTTCGGGGTTTTTTCCTACCTTTTTTCCTCTTCCAATCATCTGGAAACAAATGTATTATGATTTACCATGTCAACTGTGTGATGCATTTTCTTTAAATTAATAAAATAAATAAAATTAACCACATATACATTCTTGTTTTCTTTCTTCTTTTTTTCTTTCTTTGTTTCTTTTTTCTTTCTCTTTCTTCTTTCATTTTCTTCCTTTATGTCTTTTCCTCTTTTCTTTCTTTTTCTTTCAGACCACATCAACTGCACAAAGGAGTTTTTCCTGCCTCTAAGCTCAGAAATTTTACCTGGCAAGCTCAGGGAACCATATGGTATGCTAGGAATCGAGCCCAGGTTGATCAAGAGCAAGGCAATTGCCCTACTCATTGTGCTATCTTGCTCCTTATGAACTTGGACAAAAGAGTTCTTTTTAAGTTGGAAATTTTGTGGCAGTTATAGGACTCAAAGTTTTAGTTTTTGCTTCCTAAGGTTAAGTAAAAAATAATCCTCTTTTTTGCCTTCTAAGGGTAAGTTTCAAAAAAAGAATGACTAAGGAGATGGTTAGTATTTTACATACTTTTTAAATGTATAGATGTACTGAAATATAATGCCTTTAATTTCAACTCAAATTATGTTGGGCATTATACTTTCTAAAAATATGATTTTGCTGTATGCAAGTTTATGAGGCATATAGGGATTAAGATAGGAGTTTGCTTTCTATAAATAAAATAAGCTACCAATCATATGTTCCATGAATATGCAAATATTTTTATCTTTATTTTCAAAAATACTAATGCAAGTCAATTCCAATTTTAGAAAATGCAATTATTTCTTAAGGGAAAACTATAAACTATTCCAGGATAGAACTGTCATTTGATATAAGCTATTGGATTTTATTTTATATTTTATTGAATACATATGCACCCGCTGCTTTTTATAGTGTTTTGTAGTGAAGAATAAAGAGATAGATATTGAATGGATCATGTGTTATGCATTTTTTAACAGACCGTGTGTTGAGCTACAGAAACAACCATTTTTAGTACATGTGGCCAAGGTCTCCAGTGATTTCCAGAGAACTTGTTCTCACTCTCTCCTCTGAGACAGAAAACCCGATTTGGGGTTTGGCACATTACTATTGGAAACAACACCATATTTCTCAAACTCCTTGTTAGATGTAGCCTCATGATCATCTTTGGAAAAGTTTTGTTTACCATCTCGAATACTTTTTCACTTCTCCCCTCACTCTTTCCTATTGCTTGGAAGTGTGTGTGTGATAACTGTGTGGATAAGATAGTAGCTTGGAAACTAGGAAGCAACATGTACCATAAGGGACCCTAGGTGTCTGAGAACAAAGACCTTGTGAGTAGGAGGTAATATTGTCCTTGTGCCTTGTCTGGGAGACTTCTGGAACCAACACAACATATGCAATCTCAACACATAGCCATGAGTGTGCAGGCATTACAACAAAAGTGTTTTACTCCCTGTCAAATATGAGGTTGAATGTGAACCCTCTAAACAAGGTTGTATGTGAGCACCAGTTACTGCAACACAGCAGAGAAAGGGAATGAGAAAAGGCTGCTAACAGCACTGACACCCCTCAAAGTCTGATACCTTTGTGCAAAAGGTTAGACTATGCAGTATGTCTATGCTTTAGATATGTAAGGGCTCTCCTATGAACAGACAGATGTAAATTATAATAATTGAGGCGTAAAAGTCGAGTGTTATCCCTGACAGCACCTAACATGTAGATTCTGAGGGTTCAGAAGTGGAAAAGAAGGACTAAAAAAAATCCTGCCATAAAACATTCAATTTAATATTTATTATGATACCTTAAAAAACAGATCTACAGCTATGGATCCAGTGATAGAAGAAATTAAAAAAAAATTCAGATGGTTGACACTTCTTGTTGCTTAAGCAGAATCTACAAAAGAGACCAACTCAAATGTGGCAGCATAAAGTATTCTGAAATGCATGCTGACCAAGAGGTCAGAAGCTGATATTAATAAATCAATACTAAATACAAAGTACATGGTACAATTTATGGCCAGGTACTATTCTACTACTTTCTTTTTCAAAGTAGCCATCCTCAAAAAATACAATAAAGCAGAGAGTGTGTTTAGTTCCATCTTTCAGAGGAGGATCAAAGGTCAAGTATCATTCCCATTAAACGTCTTGTAAGAGACAAGAATAAGGCTTGCAAGAAGCACTGTGGGTCCAAAGTCTGTATTCCTAACTGCTACAATAAACAGTTGGTAATTGGGGCGTTAGGGATTGAAAACAGCTAATTGCTTTTGTACCATACACTGAGACATTTCTGAGTAAAGGCTGCAAGAAACAGAATTCACAGAAGATAAGATGGTCTCACAGAAGATAAGAAGGTAAGAGGCTTCACTGAAGATTAAGTGTTTTCTGCCAGACAATAGGAGCCAGCTCGATGGCCAGGATCAGATGAAGACTGCTGTCTCCCATCTCAGTACATTGTTATAAAAGTCATTTTGTGAGCCAAGCTAAAACATGAGAAGAATACACAGAATCCAAAGGCAAAATGCAAAAGACCAATGTGTCTTGAGTCTTGAAAGCTATGTCAAAATGCTTGTTTTTCTGTATGTCTTTGACACTGAGGTATATTGAATTGGGACACATAGCTGAACCTTATTGGGCCGTGCGTGCTTCTGGTAGGAATGACTGCCCATCAACTCAGAAATCCAACACTGGTGGATTTATAGATTGCTGTCTTAAAAAAAAAAGACTAAAAAGGGCTTATAAAGAAATACAGGTATGAGTAGCCAAAGTGACAGAGATTAATGATCCTGCATAGTCGGTTATATTGTCTTTGCCTTTCCTTATTATTCAGCAATACCACTCTTAGGAATATACTGTTAGAAACACAAAAACACAACACAAAACTATCCTCTGCAGTCCTGTTTTTTTTTTGGGGGGGGGGGTCACTCCCAGCAGTGCTCAGGGGTTACTCCTGGCTCCATGCTCAGAAATCGCTCCTGGCAGGCACGGGGGACCATATGGGGCACCGGGATTCGAACCGATGACCTTTTGCATGAAAGGCAAACGCCTTACCTCCATGCTATCTCCCGGGCCCCATGCAGTCCTATGTTTATTGCAGCACTTTTTACAATAGCCAGAATCTGTAAGCAACCCAGTGCCAGACAACAGATAAGTGGCTAAAGAATCTGTGGTATATCTACACAATGGAATACTATGCAGCCATTAGGGAAAATGAAGTCATGAAATTTGTGTGTGTATGGATGGACATGGAGATTATTACGGTGAGTGAAATGAGTCAGAGGGAGAGAGAGAGGAATGTAGGATAATCTCACTCATCTATGGAATATAAGGAAGATAAAATATTGTGGAGATGATATCCAAAATCAAGAGAGATGAGGATTAGGAGGACTAGTCCATGGTAGGAAGCTTGCCACAAACAGCTGAGAGTGGCCCGGGAGACAGCATGGAGGTAACGCATTTGCCTTTCATGCAAAAGGTCATTGGTTCGAATCCCGGTGCCCCATATGGTCCCCCGTGCCTGCCAGGAGCAATTTATGAGAATGGAGCCAGGAGTAACCCCTGAGCACTGCCGGGTGTGGACCCAAAAAACCACAAAAAAAAAAAATAGAGAAGGGTCTATTATGAAAGTGATAGTTGAAACTGATCACTCTAGAAAAGTACTGGATGCTAAAAGGGGATAAAGTGACATGCATGACACCCCTTCATGAACAGTAGTGTAAAGCACAGTATCAAAAAGACGTGAGAGAGAGAGAGAGACAGAGAGAGAGAGAGAGAGAGAGAGAGAGAGAGAGAGAGAGAGAGAGAAGTAAGATGCCTGTCCGGAGATAGGAGGGGGAAGATGGGTGGGAGGGAAGAAGGAATCATCAGGGAGGGAGAGAGGGAAACTGGTGAAGGTTGTTGAAGATTGTATGATTGTAAATCAAGCATGAACAACTTTATCTGTAGAAATATACTATATTATGAGCAATCTTATAATTACAGTGTTTAAATTTTAAATATAAAAATAATCATTGTCTTTACATTCCTTCTTAGCAACACAGATTGTGATCAATTATAAGAACTTTAACCCGGGGGCCCAGGAGATAGCATGGAGGTAAGGCGTTTGCCTTTCATGCAAAAGGTCATCGGTTCGAATCCCGGTGCCCCATATGGTCCCCCATGCCTGCCAGTAGCAATTTCTGAGCATGGAGCTAGGAGTAACCCCTGAGCACTGCCGGGTGTGACCCAAAAACCAAAAAAAAAAAAAAAAAAAAAGAACTTTAACCCACAATCTAAATCATAATTAAATGTGCCCATATAACTAAATTACAGTAAGTAGAATATGAAAATAAATTACGTGTGTAATTTTTGAAACATGTTCTTATATGGGTGTGGGTATGTCCTTCCTTCTCCCCTTTATTCATTTTTTTTCTGAGAACAGAAATATATAGTTAGTAATTCTACTCTCTGAAACCTGTGGATATTACCTTACATAGTAAACTGGAACTTTTTATTGTGATTAAGATAAGGATCTTTAGTATGGGAGATTTTATTGCATTATTCATGTGGACCTTAAATACAATCTCAAATGTGTCCTTATAGAAAAATGTGGGAGTAGATTTGCTCTAGAAAGAAGAGTCTAAAAATAATGACAAAGCAGGAAAAGATTGTAGTTGCCATAAGACAGTGTTCACCGCATAGAATGTTTCATAAAAAGGAATGATTTTCCCAACAGCTTCTGCAGAGAGCACAGACAATCCTCTTGGGTTGGCTCCAGTAAAACAGATCCCAGATTTCTAGCCTAAGATTCTATGAGAATGCTGTTTTCTATTGCATATGAATATATAAATTTTCTAGAACTCTGAGAAAATGTTATCACAAAAAATTAGAGTGAAAATTTTGGAGTGGCTAAGTTATCATACAACTATAGAACAGTCCAAATAGTCATTCATCAACTTTTACAGATGAGAAAGTAATAAATTTCTCTCTCTTTTCAGGGATAACTAGTGTAGATAATCAAAACCTAAACACAGCTAAGAATTATGTCAGGTCATCATTTGTCAAAAGAAAAAAAATAACTAAATAACACAAAATATATAAGTCCTACAACCTCTTAAGGTGAACCAAGATGATCTGGAATATCTGAACAGGTCTATCACTATTGAGGAAATTAAAATGGTAATCAAAAGTCTTCCCCAAAACAAAAGCCCAGGCCCAGGTGAATTTACAAGTGATTCTTTCAAATCTTTCAAGGGGACCTACAAGGATCTATAACACAAAATAAACATTTCTATTCTACGAACAAAATTTAGTATCATTTTGTTTTTCTAAATAAATAGCAAGTGAGCTTGGCATCACTTGCTTCCAAGGCAGGACTCAAGATGTATGGAAATCATATTTTTACCAAAAATCAAATAAGTAAGAAGAATGTTTTCACCGGTGTCAAAAAATAGTAGGTTACACTATTAATTGAGAGATTTATTAATTTAGTTTTATTTTGTTCTGTTTGGGAACCACAACCAGTGATGCTCAGGGATTATTCTCGGCTCTACAAATTGCCCAGGAATTGCTCCTGGCAATTCTCAAGGGACCATATGGGATGCTGGGGAAAGAACCTGGCTTGGCTGTTTGTGTTTAAGACAAGTACATTACTGGCTGTACTATCTTTTTGACTTCCTAATTGCAAACTTTAAGAAAAACAGAAATCCTGAAGGTTATGACAAATGAACACATGATAGGAAATAACTCCATGTTATTGACCTTATTTTATATTAATTTAAACTGAAATTTCTCCTGTTAATTAGTCAAGATATAATTACCTATCCATTAACATGATTCTCCTTTTTCAGTTCCAAAACTTACCATAAAATAAGTTTTATAATTACTCAACCTCATTTTTCTTGTAATTAAGATGAGTTTATATCAATGAGTTTAAATACATGAGATTAACCTGAAATAAAATAATTTTTTAAGAAAAACAAACATTATCAATTGCTCTCAGGATGGGCTAGATTTATCATGGAACCAAGAAAAGGAAGAGCATATAACGAAAAGGAAGAACTAATGGGCATATAAGTAATAGATAACACTTAAGAGAAACAATAAAAGACATTTTAAAAGGTAAAGTTTAAGTTGTATATATTACCACCATTGATATGAGAAGGAAAATAAATTTGAGGATAATGTTAATTTCTGTGTCATGGCAATGTTGTTCCAAAGCATACAGTTAAGTCTCTGATTGATTTATGGTTATTGTTACAACTAAGATTAAGTTTAGAGTCAGAATTATAGTAAGCTAATGCTTTATATTGAAAATAAAATATGTCAACATAAATGATAATTTTCTTGTAATTGGACATGCAAATACAAGGCAAAATTATGCTTTAATTTTCTTTTTTTTATAAATATTTAAGCACCATTATTACAAGTATGTTCGTAGATGGGTTTCAATCATAAACAGAATACCTCCCCTTCACCAGTGCAACATTCCCACCACCAATGCCCCTCCCATCCCTGTCCAAACGTATTTTTGTTTTTGTTTTTTGGGGCCACAGCTGGTGATGCTCAGGGGTTACTCCTGGCTATGCACTCAGAAATCGCTCCTGGCTTGGGGGACCAAAAGGGATGCCAGGGGATCCAAACTAGGTTATTGAGTGCAAGGCAAATGCCCTACCGCTGCACCATTGCTCTGGCTGGTTTTATTTTCTTGATTGAATTAGAATTAGATTGACAAAAGGGATAGCATTGTAGGTGATTAACTTTAATATCAACTAGGGTTATCTTATAGTTGATATTGAGTGAAATAGAATGAGGTTGAATATTAAAATTTGTGTGATTGGCAATGCAATCCAAAGCAAATTCCAAAGCAAAGTTATAAGCAGTTTATTTAATTTGTGTTATGATTGCAATTAGGGTTAGATTTAGTGTAAGTAAAGGTTAGGGTTATGATTAGTCTGTGTTTACACCTGTGGTAGATATTGAGAATAAAATTTAGGATCATGATTAATCTTAAATTTTGGGTAATTTGTAACATTCAAAACTATAGTGTGATTTAGTTGTCTAGATTGAATGAGAGTGAAAGAGACATTAGTATTAGGATAAGGATTAGGGTTACTGTTAATGTTATGGTGATGCTGAGCCCATGGTTGATATTTAAAATGATACAATAAGGTTAAAATGCTAATTTTGTGTAGTGTTTTTTCCAAGAAAGACTATTTTAGATATACTGATTGAACTAAGGTTAGTGTTATCATATGATTAGTGTCACTGGGACTGGAGCTATAGTAAAGTGAGTAGGGTGTTTGTCTTGCATGCAGTGAATCCAGTTTCTATCCCTGGCATCCTATATGGTACCAAAGTACCATATACTTACTATATGGAGTAATTTCTGGAGTAGCCAGACCCTGAGCATTGCCAGGTGTGGCCTGAATAAAAATTAACAAAAAAAAATTAGAGCCATGTTAGAGCTAGGATTAAGGTTAGTATAGGTTTAGGGTTGGGATCAGGTTTAACGCATGCTTGATTTTGAGAGTGAAATATATTGTGCTATTAAAATTTAAATTTCATGATGAATGCAATGTTATTTCAAGGAAAATCTGGTTTAGTTTCTTCGTTGAATTGTGTTAGAGTCACAACTAGTGATAGATTTTTGTGAGGCTGAGTGTGTTAGCCCATTGTTTATACTCAAAATAAAATTTAGTGTAAATGTGAGTGTTTAATTTTGTGTACAAGGCAAGAGTGAAGTTTAGGCATCTTGATTGATTTGGGGCTATTACTACAATAGAGTTAGGGTTGGAGTTAGATTAACATTGAGGATAGGAAGAGGGTGAGTTGATGGTTGATACTGATATGAAAATGTAGAATGAGGGTGAATGTTAAGTCTAAAGTTAGTGGTAAATTCATCCAATGAATGAGTATGAATTTGGCTTCTTGAATGAATTGGGGTTAGATTTAATTGTAGGGCTAAATTGAGAGTTAGATTTCGCTTGAAGGTAGGGTCAGCATGAGGGTTTTTCTATGATTTATATTGTGAGTCAAATTTAGGATGAATATGAATGTTGTTTTTTTTGGAAATGGTGATTTATTCCAAGGGTATATTATGATCTAGTATTCTTGATTAGATTATGGTGAGGGTTACAATTGGTTAGCAATAAGATTTGAGTTAAAGTTAGGGTTAGGTTTAAGGATAGAGTAAGATTTAAGGTTAGAATTACTGTTTGTCCATGGTTTATATTCAGAATGAAATGTAAGATGAGGTTGAATACTAAGTTTATGTCTTTGATAATGTTATTCCAAGGAAACATATAGTTTAAGCCTCTCAATTTAATTAGGGTTTAGGTTAAATTATGGCAAGAAATAGAGTGAAGATGAGCCTAAGTTTTATTCATTTATATTGAGAATGAAATGTAGTATGAGGGATGATGTTAAATTTCGTTTAATTTTGATGTTGTTTCATGGCTATAGTATGGTTTAGTTCTCTTGATTGATTTAATGTTTGGGTTACATACAATTAAGTTTAGGCTTATGGTTAGGGTTTGGTTCATTGTGAGGTTTAGAACTGGCTTGTTATTGAGAATGAAATTTAGGATGAGAGTAAATGTTAAATTTTATCTAGTGGTAATGTTATTACAAGGTAACCGTACACTTAGACCTCTTGATTTAATTAGGATATTATTATATTTAGGACTATGGTTAGGGTTATAGTTAGGATTAAATTTAGAGTTAATATGATAGTTTTCTAATGTGGATATTGAGAATTCAATATAAGATGAGATTTTTTTATATAATTTGAAATGCTATCCCAAGGCAAAGTGATGAAATCATTGATTCGGGGTAGTTTTACAATGAGGTTTCGGATTAAGATTATGGTTGTGCTTAGTGTTGAGGTTATCTCTTTTTTAATATCAAGAATTAATTTGAGAAGAGTGCTATTTATTTAGCTTCATAATATAGGTAATGCTATTACAAAATTAATATGGTTTATTCCTCTTGATTAAATTAGGATAAGAATTAGGTGAGGGTTGAATTAGGATTAAAATTATGGTTATGGTTATAGTTACGGTGAGAGTTATGGTTATAGTTAGGATTATAGTTAGCTCGCGATTTCCTTTTTGAATGATAAAATGAGATCAAATGCTAAGCATGTGTAATGATAATTGTATTACAAAGCAGTATTATGGTTTTTCCCTCTTGTTTGAGTTAAGAAAATTAATTTATTTGGGTTAGGGTTCAGTTTCAGATTTTGGTTAGGGAAAGGATAACAGGCAGTAATGGTTTATCTAAGAATGATCTATAGGATGAAAGTGAATGTTAAGTTTAATGTAATTAGTAATATTATTCCAAGGCAAGACAGTGCCTAAACAGGCCTCCTGTTAAATTGGTTTAGGTTTAAAAGTAGGGTTATCTTAAGTATCAGATTAGGGTTAGATTAGGATTAGAGGCAGATTTAGAGTGAACATTGATTGATATTGAGAAAAATATAATATGTGATTGAAAGATTATTTTTATTTAATTGTTAACATATTTTGAGGCAAGGTGACTTTGTCATCTTAATTGAATTAGAATTGTTATACTATTACAAGTAGGATGAGGGTTAGAATTAGGTGGATAGATAGGGTTATATGACAATAAAAACATGTTGGATATCAAAATAGGAATATGAAATTAAGAAAAATACTATGTTATATGTTTTTGGTAATGTTATTCCAAAACAAGAATATGTTTTAAGACTCTTGGTTAAGTTAGGTTTAGGGTTAGAATTATGGTTAGGTTAATATGGAAAATTAAATTTAGGATGAGATAGTGTGAAAATTTGGTAATAATCTGGAGCCAGAGTGGTGGCACTAGAGGTAAGGTGTCTGCCTTGCAAGCGCTAGCCTAAGATGGACTGTGCTTTGATCCCCTGTGTCCTATAAGGTCCCCCCAATCCAGGAGCAATTTCTGAGCACATAGCCCAGAGTAACTCCTGAGCATCAACAGGTGTGGCCCAAAAACAAAACAAAACAAAAATTTGGTAATAATCTAATGATAAAGGAGTATTGTTTAGTGCTGTTGATTGAATAAGGCTATTGTTAAAATTTAACAAAGAGTTAAGGTGATTATTAG
>PVKC010020991.1:0-18362 GCA_004027635.1 Crocidura indochinensis
ATTTTAGTCATTTAAGTAGAAAATTTCAGTGTGATTATATACATTTGGGTTTAAATTTGCTATCTTATTTGTTGTATATGTGCCTTATCCTCTTTTTCTCTAGTTTTATTTCTTGGCTTTTATTTTGTTTTATTTTGTTTTGGTTTTGAGCCACACCCAGCTGTGGTCAGGGCTTGCTTACTCTTGGTTCTGTACTCAGGGTTCACTCCTGGTGGACTGGGGTATATAGGTATAATATGGGGTACCAGTGATCAAACATGGGTCAGCTGAACACAAATCATGTGCCTTGTTCACTTCACTCCAGTCCCCCTTTCTTGGTTTTTAAAATATATATTCTGTGATTCTACTCTTTCCTCTTAGCATGTTCTAATTTCTTCACTTTTTATTAGTTTTATAGATTATAATGCCTACTTAGCTTATCAAAGAAATGTTATGCATAAATTTTATAATGTTTTCTTTTTACTATTTAAAAATATAATGGGACTTTGGTTCGCTTTCTTTTGCTCTTGTATTATCTTTTTCCTATAATAATTTTTAATATTACACATTTTTAATCACCAAAGGCATTAGTATGGTTTGTAACATATGACTACACATAGACTGACTTGTATATCTATGTTTTCCTGTTCCTTTTATTTCTTTCTAAAAGAATAGAATCAGTTTTAACTTCTACCTGAGGTCATTTTTCTTTATCTTAAAGAATACATCTTAGTGTAGGTTTCTAGCAGTAAATCTTGCCTTTCTTTGGAAAAAGCCTATAAGCAAATGACTAAACAAATAAATTGTATTATTTGCCATTTCTTTTTGAAGAATAGCTAGAAAATTGAATTTAAGCTTGAAAGTTTTCTTTTAGTAGTTTAATGGATTTTTAAGTTTCCATTGTAACTAGCAAAAGAGATGATTTGATTTTATTTTTAAATCTGTATTATGTAAGAAATTTGTGTGTCATATTATACCAAACACCTCAAGCAATATAAAGATGGGTGAGATAAAAATCACTGCCATTTTAGAAGGAAACTTTTAGGCTGAATAGAAAAGGCAGATTCACCTAATCTTGAGTAAATTGAGAGGGGGAAAGAGAAACAAATGCTGGACCTTCAACAATCAGCCATTTAAAACTCTAAATGGGAACAATTGAATATAAATTCATGTGTAAACAACGGGGACAAATATGCTGCCAAGTTAATTCCTCTAGTAACCATCAGTTTGGGAACCCTAGAGTAAAATACATAACCTCTCTGCTTTAATATTTCCCGAAGGAAATGGGAGAATTCTTCGTGTCATTTTAGCAGCGGTTGTCGAGATTCAGTGTGCATGACCTATAGAGCATACTTGGGGAATGTTTGCCACGGCAAACAATAATTGCAATTATTCCTGAGTTCTAGGCAAGAAAGGGAAGAATATTCCTAACTCACTCTAATTTATAAACATTATGGATCCTTTTAATCCTGAATTGAGGATTACTTTGTATTATTAGATCAGGGAAGTACTTCCAATTCCAGGATTACCAAGTAGACAATTAAGGGGAGTGTAACTATCTGGGGTCAGTGCTCACGAACTGTAAAACATAGATCAATATAAATATGTATTCATTACTGTCTGAACAAATGTTCCTAGGCTGACAGGGATGTGCTCTTAGCTAAGAAATGAAGATCATGATATATGAGAAGGTATGATTCCTTTTATCAATGTCTGTAGAAAAGGAAACAATTGAGCAATGGAATATCTAGGTTTCCTCTCAGTTCTGCTTTCTTCTCATTTTGGGGAGAATTGATATATTCAGATATCTCTTTTTTCTTTTTTTGGGGAGGGGTCACACCCGGCAGTGCTCAGGGGTTACTCCTGGCTCCATGCTCAGAAATTGCTCCTGGCAGGCACGGGGGACCATATGGGGCACCGGGATTCGAACCGATGACCTTTTGCATGAAAGGCAAACGCCTTACCTCCATGCTATCTCCTGGGCCCCAGATATGTGATCTCTTGAGACCTTTCCCTGATTGAAAGATTAGATTGGATGTTTTTCTCTGTGTAAAACTTCGGGCTAACATTTCTTGGACTTAGGTTGTCCCATTGAAAATGGAGAGTTGGGGCCCGGGAGGTAGCATGGAGGTAAGGTGTTTGCCTTTCATGCAAAGGGTCATCGGTTCGAATCCTGGTGCCCCATATGGTCCCCCGTGCCTGCCAGGAGCAATTTCTGAGCATGGAGCCAGGAGTAACCCCTGAGCACTGCCGGGTGTGACCCAAAAACCAAAAAAAAAAAAAGAAAATGGAGAGTCGAGTGTTTATTGATAAATTGTGTCACTGACTTGTTTAAAAGTGCAATTTTAGGGGCCGGAGTGAAAGCACAGAAGTGCCTTGCACAAGGCCAACTGGAACATACCTGGTTTTGATCCCCAGCATCCTATATGGTTCCCAGAGCCTACCAGGAGCGATTTCTGAGAGCAGAGCCAGTAGCAACCTCTGCGCACCTTCAGGTGTGGTCCATAAACCAAAACACAACAAAACAAAAAGTGCAATTTTAAAAAGATATTTTGGCAGAAAACAACAAAATTAACTCCTAGATTCCATAAACTTTGGAGGTTTCTGGAGGACAAGAGGATATGAGGAACAAAATATATAAAGTATTTTTGGTGAGGGATTTTATTGGAACATTGGTTATGGGAATGGAAACTTATATATGTATAGAGAATTAAATCAATCTCCCAGGGCTGGAGAAATAGCACAGGTAGTAGGGCATTTGTCTTGCATGCAGCCAACCTGGGTTTGATCCCTGACATTCCTGAGCCTTCAAGGAGTGATATCTGAGCTCAGAGCTAGGAGTAACCCCTGAGCACCTCTGGGTGTGGCCCAAAAACCAAAAAAAGAAAACAAACAAACAAAACACTCTTGAAATTTCATAATATTACAAACAATATCAGTGAGTGAAATAGTAAAATAAGAAAAAAAATTTGGGGGGGGAGGCCACACCTGGCGGTGCTCAGGGATTACTCCTGGCTATCTGCTCAGAAATAGCCCCTGGCAGGCACGGGGCACCATATGGGATGCCGGGATTCGAACCAACCACCTTAGGTCCTGGATCGGCTGCTTGCAAGGCAAACGCAGCTGTGCTATCTCTCTGGCCCCCAAGAAAAAATATTTTTAGTAGTTTGGGAAGTAATTATAATTCGAATTCCAGGCTGTCTATTATTTTATGATGAGAGAAGATGGGAAACCTTAAGCACTTTTTTAAACTTTAAGCTTTATTTTATTTATTTTTAAGTACATTTTTTAAATGACATTAAAACACAACCATAACAACTCAGAACAATATCAAGCTTTATTTTAGCTGGCATGTAAAACTTTGGAGTTGGGTTTCCAAAGCTCATTCCATAAGACTAAGTAGATTGAAACTACATTGTGGATTTGAATTGAAGACTTAACTTCTGTTGTTGGTGATTTCTATATAGCAGAATGATTCCTTGTTGGGCTATCTTAATCCTTTCCAGAAACTACATCCGAGAACTGGTTCCAGTAACAGGGTTTGTTCTATCTTTGGTCCCTACCTCCTACCCCATCACTATGTCCCTTTCACTATATTAGTTTCTGTGTTAGAGACTAGTTAGCTTTGCTTTGTATTCTCAACTGGGAGAATCAAAAGTGAGAGGAGCGCTGGATGTTCTATTCCGGCAAGTAAAGTGTCCGTTCCTTCTACTGCAGAGGGAACTACAGTTATTGATTTTTTTTCTTTTTTTTTTTTTCTTTTGACTTACCAGCTGCAAGATGCAGCTGTCCTTCTCTGTAGACTGACTGAGACCAGTTATTTTCAGAAGTTTCATGTAGTGAGGGTGAGAGGCAAATACCAGCTGTACATTACACTGTTGGCTTTTAGCACTTGAGTCTGCCTTTGTCTTCAATTGGCCACTTGGTCATCTCTTAGAAAAGAGAGATTGTTGTCCTAAAGTCTTAAAATGTTAGCCAAACTCATGTGTCTAGCCCCTGTCTTCTGCTCCATTAGCCTAGAAAGTCATTTGAGGTCAAGTTGCTTATTTGTAACATGTGGCTATGGACTCTGGGGTACTTCTGGGATGTCGAGAAGAAGACATTAATTAGAAAGGGATTATTGGGGGGGCGGGCAGTGGCGATGGAGGTAAGGTGCCTGTGCTAACCTAGGACGGACCCTGGTTCGATCCCCAGGTTCCCCATATGGTCCCCCGTGCCTGCCAGGAGCGACTTCTGAGCGAATAGCCAAGAGTAACCCCTGAGCGTCACCGGGTGGTGGCCCAAAAAAAAAAGAAAGGGATTATTGGTGCTACCTAGGCCCGAGAACCTTTAGTGAAGCTGTGTTCAAGGAAATTTTTGTATACAAAGTAATTAAGTCTGTGAATATGCTTTTAATTTTTCATCACATTTCAGGGCCATTCTATTTATTATCAAAGTTTCTTTTCACTTGTCAACAGTTTTATCTGTTATACCAGCACGTGCCTGATAAAGAAGAAAGGTGTTCCCCACATCTCCATAGCTCACTCACTGAGATATGCAGAATTTGATGGGCTAAGCATATGTTATATTAGAAGTATACATGATGAATTATAAGGCTGTATCAGTAGGCAGAGGATACTCAATCAAGCAAAAATACATAGAATATGAAAAACAGCTATAGAGTTGCCTATTTGAATTTTCCCCCAATGTATGTATTTGTGAGTGAGTGAGTGTGTGTGTGTGTGTGTGTGTGTGTGTGTGTGTGTGTGTGTGTGTGTGTTTGGACCATACTTGCTGATATCAGCTCACAGCTTACTCCTGACTTTTATTTGGTGGACAGACTTGGTGGTATTCAGGGAAACATATGTGGTCCCAGGCATTGAACCAGAAATGGCCCCTGTAGATCTCCAAACAAAACAAACAAAAAGCACAGGGAGTTATCCTCAAAGATGCTGGCAATTTTATAGAAGGAATGGCTATATAAACCAAAGTTAAGAATATGTGTTCTGTGAAACTGCTATATAGAAGATTGAGATAGCCCCCCTCACCCCCCTTTATATGTCTTTTCCGAGACAGTGTCTCAGTTTTCAAAGGACTGAGACTATTATTTGGTAGCACTTTCCTCTTTTATAATCTACACCATTACTGGCTTTTTCTAAAAGTGCATTGTGAGGAAATCAGAATCAATATTGTTAAATGAAGCTTATTTTCTCCATCAATTGCCTGTACTAAAAATCATATTTTCTTTTTTTTTACCCTTTTTTTTTTTTAACCAAAACACCTATTTGGTTAAAGTAATAGCTTGAGTTTGGTCCTAGACTTTCTATCCCATATGAGACTCTGGCTATATCTTTTTAAACACAGCAGGTATCACTGTTAATGATGGTTGCATCATGATCAGCTGTAGGTCCTAGAATGCACCAATTATCAAGTGTTTTAACCATGTATTCCTTATATTTCCTTGTGAGAGAGACAGACACATGTCAGTGCTGAATTTCCTATTAAAAATAATCTCAGAGAAAATTTTGGTTTCTCCACAGGTGGGTCAAGACAGGGGACAGCTTGGAATGTCAACCATGAAAATAACTATCATCCAAAATATTAGGGAAAAGCCTGGGGAAATTTTTTTATAGTCACAGCAGTAGACAACAAAACTCTTCCAAGAAAAATATAAAACACAGACCCATATAAGGTCCAACTACTTAACAATTTGACAAGTCAGAAAACACTATCTCTAAATCAGAAGACCAAACAGCAACTGGAAGAAGTTTGCAACATAGAGATAATTTTCTTTAAAAAAAAAAAAAAAGAACTTTTATGGGGTCAGACTGATAGTACACTTATCTTGCATGTGCCCTACCTGGGTTCAAACCCCTGAACATCTTCGAGTGTGGCTAAAAAATAAAAAAAAGAAAACCCCCCAATAAAACATTTACAAATGAAATAAGAAATTGCTAGTCTATTAGAAAAAGGGGGGCAGTCTATGACCAGAAGGGTTCACAGACAAGAAAATATGCAATGCTCAAATACTTTTTGTTTAACCTTGCTTAGATTAAGGACAGTTCGAATTGAAACTCCCAGAGGGATAGCCTTAATATTTCAGACTGGTAGGTAGCTAAAGGTAGGAAGGCATTCCAGTGTTGTAAGGAAACGAGGGAAGAAGAGGACCTTTTGGTATACTCATTGTCAAAGTACATGTGTATTAACCACTGACATTCCACTCTTGTTAGATGTCCAACCTAAAGTTTACATATGACCCTATGTGCAGAATAATGTAATTGCAAGTTTTGTTTTGTTTTGTTTTTGTGAGAATAGAAAAATGGATAGTGAAATGGCAATGATGGTTATCACCCCCCTACCCCCCCACCAGGGGAACTGAGTCCTGAAAGTCTCAGTTTGAAAGGTAGAAATTAGGGAAGGAAAGTATTATTCCCATATACCCTATTATACCTTTGAAATTATATCCCTCGTGTATTATGTTTCCAATGGCAGCCATTCAAGTCATGATTTTTATTAAAGAGCACCAATTCAATCCAGTATGTTCATGACACATGTGTTACAAAGATGAGCCTTCATACCTCAAGGTCAGGAGTTCTCGTTTCAATTAATTATATTCTGGTCTATCCCCATAGCATTTTAAGTGAGTTTTTAAAATTGTGCAACTTCTAAAAAATTATGGTTAGAATTGACCAAAGGCATTTTTTATGGGGAAAGGCTTGCTAATAGATTTTATTGAGTGAAGTTTAGGGAAATCCAAGTACTTTCCAACTGAAGCAGCATATCCTGTCCTGTCTAGGGGATTGAATGCTCCCATCTCAATGTGAGTGGGCTTTAATACTGAGGCCAAGAAAGTGCACAGGCCCACTGTCCTCACTTCCCTTTCTCAGAGAGCTTGTCAGTGAGTCAGCTCAGGCTGCCTGGGTGTCAGCAGCCAGGACTGCTTGCAGACACTCACCCCGCAATTGGGCGGGGTATACCCTCTCTCCGGAGCCAGCTGGTTCTTACCAGCTCTGACAGCTTTGTGCTGCACTACTTGTGGCTTCCTGTAGCTTTTCTTCTGTACCTCTCAGAGTGGAAGTTGCTTAAGGCAGGAACTAGCCCCAGAACTTGGAGCAAAAATATAGGTGAAATTTGTAGCCCTTGCCATTTCATTTTGAAAAGAGCTCTTAGAAATGTTTATGAACTCATGGATGATCTCCATACATAAGACTGTAGTAACTAATTTGAATTTAATTTGGAATACTGCATGGTCAGCTCATCTGGGTTGATGTTTGAAATATATTTAAGGTCAACATTTCATTTTTGAAATTTTAATTTTTCAATTTAAATTGATTGTTTAAGGTCATAATTAAAGTCAAAGTTGAAACAAAAATTTTTGGAATATATTTATTAAAAAATAATTCTGTCTGTGATTTTGGTTAATACTGGGGTGGGGACAGGCAGTGGTATGATGGAAAGGAGAGGTGGAGAAGAAAGAGAGATATTCATGAGAAATAAGAAAGGGAGATAATCAGGAGGGGAAAAGGGAAGAGAGGAGAGTGAGGAAGGAATGAGTTTTCAGCCCTGCTATTTCTGTGGCTCCCAGGGAGGCTAAGCAGGACCCATGTGCTTCTTCCTGCTTCCATCCCTACATCTCCAATAGCTCCATTAAATCTAAGATTTCTAGAGAGTCTTGGACTTCTAAATGAGAGTTAGGTTTATGTGTTAGCACAGCTCCTTTCTCAAGCAATGCAAGTGCCTCCTTGACGTCCTTTCTTGGGGTCTGGGTGGGCAAAATAAGAAAAAGCACTAGAAGGGTCTCAAAATACAGTACAGCAAATAAGGTGTTCGTCTTGCCCACAGCCGATCCTGGTTCAATCTTCAGCACCCAGATAGTCCCCTGAGCCCTGTCAGGAATGATTTCTAAACACAGAGCCAGGGCTGTGCCCTGATACTAGCCCAGTTGGCTCCCAAATGGAAGAGGGGAGCTAAAAGAAAAAGAAATAGAATTGAAAATTTAATAAGCAGTGAACCCTTTAAATTATCTAAAATCCTGGAGTCATAACTTGGGGAGCTAAGCAGTCCTTATCTGAATTCCTCTGAACATAGAAAATTGAATAGATTGGACTATCATTCAGAATATGGAAGATACTGCTTATATCAGTAACTAATCTTTCATCAAAGGAGGGTTGTGGAGGTCAAATGCATTGCTTAGGGGGTCTCAAGGCTATTCTTGGGGGGTTTGCCTGGCTGTATGAGCTTGAAGGCTCAGTTTTTAGGCTAGAAGTGTTTATGGTCACCTAAGTACCAGCAGTGCCCAAGGTGTCATGGATATCAAGAATCAAATCTGGGCCTTCTGCATATCAGAACCCAATCTTACATTTTACATTGATCTACAGGAGAACAAAATCTTATTTTGACTATGTAGGTAGCTGGAAGAACAAGGGAAACAAGCTCGAGCTAATATCATGACTTTTAAACAATATACTTAATATAGTAATGTGTGGCAAAAATTTTGAGACAAACCTTTAGTGGAAATTGAATTTATTTTTCAACAATCACTGGTCTGTGGGGATCTGACATATTTTTAAATATTTTTAAAAAGTTAAAAATATTTAAAAATATTTTAAATATGGGGCCGGAGAGATACCACAGTGGTAGGGCTTTTGTCTTGCACATGGTCAACCCAGGACAGACGGTGGTTCGATTCCTGAGCACTGCTGGGTGTGACCCCTCCCCCCCCAAAAAATATATATGTATATATACATATATATACATATACATATATATAGTTATTGGCTATAGTGAAGTAACGGGAATAACATCCCCCCCCCATATTTATCAGTATACCTTGTGTCTAGTGCCTTTCTTCTGACTGCAGTTATATTCAACTTTTTGTTCAATTTGTAGGCTTGGTCAATTTCTTTAAAGGAGACATTTGCTCTGTTTCTATGGGTTCAGACAGAGAAATGACATGACTCAGCAAAAATGATTATTTTGAAAGGTCTGATCTAATCTTGAGTTATAGATCTGGGAAATTAGGAATGATTGCTGGAACCTTTTAACCTTGGTTTTCACATTTGTAAAATGGGATTAACGGTAGTTACCATAACAGCAAACAGATTACACATGTATTTTATGATAAAATATCTAGCATAGTATTGATAATGGCTTTTCCTTACAGCCCTTACGATTTACTAGGTCTATGTAGTTGATCTATTCAGATGGGATAGCAATGAGTTTCAGTTGAATATAAGGCTTTTAAACTCTTATTACAATGATAGGGATTGAACAGGAAATTTGATTGCATCTGTTGGGCATATATATACCTATTGAGCTTTTTCGATCTATATGCTTACCAAGCCATTGGGGGGAGGTGAGGAAGGGTGATGGACTTTTGGAATCTTGTCTGAGTAACAGTGCTAGGAACCCAAGGGTTAAATCTAGCCATATTAGTGGATTAAAAAGAAGCAATTCAGGCTGGGTAATTAATGCTTCATTTCAGGGGGTCAGTGATGCATCAAGGTTGTTAATTAATTTTATGAAAACAGATTGTGCAACCACAGGGAAATTGTAATTGGGTAGTAATTGAAAATAACTCAGTGGTCAACCTTGGTTGAGCCAACCAGTTGAGGGGTTATTTTGAGGGAGAAAGGGAATTGGGTTGGGGAGTGGGGAGCAGAAAAGCAATAATAGTAAGATAATGAGGCATAACTTGAACGTGGATGACCTTGTCTAACCTTTTTTGCTTTAGAAATAAGGAACTAGAGTCGAAGGGGAAGTGGTTTGTCTAAGACCACAGTCAGTTGTCTCTTGTCTTGCATGATATTTCAGGATTTTCATGAGTTTGATTTTTTTTTTTAGGAGTTAATTATGAACAGATGAAAGACATGCTAAAAAGATGGTTTCTGAGGCTGTCGAATGTTCTGACAGTGCTTGCCTAAAAAAGGAGTTTCAAAACCATGTTCATCTCATCATTGCCTTGAATGAAATTGGAAAAGATTTTCTTCACCTGCCCCACCAACCCTTGCCCTGGGACTGGGACTGGAGAGACATCTTTTTTTTTTTTTTTTTGGTTTTTGGGTCACACCCGGCAGTGCTCAGGGGTTACTCCTGGCTCCATGCTCAGAAATCGCTCCTGGCAGGCACGGGGGACCATATGGGGCACCGGGATTCGAACCGATGACCTTTTGCATGAAAGGCAAACGCCTTACCTCCATGCTATCTCCCGGGCCCCCTGGAGAGACATCTTAACCTTTCACAGGATTAGGAACTTCCTCCCTTCATCATTGGAAATGCCAGTAAAAAAGGAAATGGGGTTTAGGATTTAGTATTAAAATAATATTTTTATTTGTTTGTATTTTGATTTTTGGCCACACTTGATGACACTCAGGGGTTCACTCCTGGCTTTGCACTCAGGAATTAATCCCAGTGATGTTCAGGGACCACTTGGGATGCTGAGGATTGAACCCAGGTTAGCAGCTTGCAAGGCAAGCCCCCTACCTGCTATACAAATGAATTATAATTTTTTTTTTTGGTTTTTGGACCACACCCGGTGGTGCTCAGGGGTTACTCCTGGCTATCTGCTCAGAAATAGCTCCTGGCAGGCACAGGGGACCATATGGGACACCGGGATTCGAACCAATCACCTTTGGTCCTGGATCGGCTGCTTGCAAGGCAAATGCCACTGTGCTATCTCTCTGGGCCCGAATTATAATTTTTTAATAAAATTTTTATTTAAGCACCATAATTACAAGCATGATTGTAGTTGGCTTTCAGTCATAAATAGAACACCCCTCTTCACCAGCAACAATTCCACCATCAATGCCCCAATCTCCTTCCTCCCCCTCCCCTGCCTGTATTCAATACAGGCAAGATGAATTATTTTTTATCTCAAGTCTCAGATTTTGTTTTGGAGACCACTCAGAGTGTACATATCGTAGCTGAGATGAGAGGGATAGGTTATGAGTATGGATTTGCAAATGTGGAAGAGAGAAACCTTGTCATGTTCAGGAACAACCCAAACACAAGGTTTTCGTTGTTCTCACAAAGAATGCTGTAAACCTCTAGGGCACAGTGATGTTTGAGATGGCAGACTTTAATTAATACTCTGTTTGCTTAGTCCGTTTGGATAGTTTCAGATTCTCCCCGGTTCTGATAATCAGAAAGGAAAATAATCAGCAATGGAAATTTAGGTGTGACTCAGCCTTTGAATAGGTGAACATTTACCTCTCTTCTTTTTATCATTGCGGGCTAATAAATCTAGTATCTGAAAGGACTCAGTGTACTTGCATGGGAGCTAAGCAGGCAGACATTTGGGGCTCATTCAGCCAAAATAAATTGCCTGCTTTTGGAGTTCACACAATAGAACCATTCCTGTTTTGGCCGCTGGGGTAGCTCTCTTCTCTCTCATTATCCCTGCTGTCTTCCTTTTCTGCATACTGTCTACTTCATTTCTCAAGTTAATCTCACAAGTCAGCATGATTACCTCATGGCTCTCAAGCAAAAAAAAAGAAAAAAGAAAAAAGAACTGTACTTCTCAAGTTTCACCAGAGATTTTCAATATCCAGCGGCTACATCACCTTTACTGGCTAAATTTTCCCAGATGTCTCTCATTTCAGTCTTAACATCTGCCTCAGATGTTAGGGGGCAATGTTGCCCATATGTGCTAGTGAACTAAAGAATTGGTAGACAGGAGCTCTGTCAATTAGATGGGTTCTCTTC
Organism: Crocidura indochinensis; assembly: GCA_004027635.1. Classification (NCBI taxonomy): domain Eukaryota; kingdom Metazoa; phylum Chordata; class Mammalia; order Eulipotyphla; family Soricidae; genus Crocidura; species Crocidura indochinensis. The sequence goes on from PVKC010020991.1 coordinate 11,662, forward strand.
AACTATCTTATTTCTTGGCTACCAATATCAATAAGAGCAGTAATAGTCACAATAGTTTCAAGTTAGCAGAAGGAAAATGCTTATCAGTGATGATGGCTTTTTAGAAATAACAGTTATTGTTTTTCTACTTATAAAAGTGAACATAACCCTGTGCAGCCTTTGGGAAACTCAAAGGAGCATAAGGAATAAATTAGGTTGGAGTCCCCATCTATTTTGGGATAGATTTTGATAAGTTTGTGCCCTAAGCTTTTGTACTACAGGAGATTAGACCTTCTAGGGAAATCTGGCTTTCTGCCTTAGCAATTACTTTTTTTAATTTTAAAATCTTAGTCATAAATGCTATCTATTGTTATAAACCCACTACTGAGTCATGAAATTTCTGATTAATAAAATAGATGATTTATGCCACATATCTTAATGACCTAGTTTTCTGGTTAGAGACTTTACAGGTCACAATGTTTAATGTCACGGCAGTGTTTCTGATAGCGTAAATATTTTAATGGAAGGAAAGAAGTGTGTGTCTAGATGTAATAGGAAAAACGGGCAAGAAGCTTTAGAAAAATCTGGAATGTAGTTATCTTCTGTATGTCAACCACCAAGGAAAGAATATTACATTCAGTAGTTAGTTAGGTTTTTTTAGAAAGATGATTGACAAAGCATCTCTGCTGTGTTTGTTAGCTCCATTATGGCAATGATAGAACTATTTGTTGGGGTGTTTTCATATGCACTTGTTCTCCTAATTACTGGAAAGCTTCACTACAGCATTGTATTCTCCCAAATTTTGCTGGAATTTGTGCGCTAACTATGCACAGATAAGATCTCTTGCTAAAAAACTGGAGGAAAAAAAATCCAATATTCAAAGTTTGAACTGAGTTCAGGAAATAAGTGGGTGGACTCAGTGTGTTAGAGGCATGTGATTTGTGGGTGGGAGGTTCTTTTTTTCCAGAACAGCTTGCAAGAACTATATTGACTGATCATGCCATGCAAAGCAATGTCCCTGAATACCAAAGTGCAGGCAAATAATCTTTGAATATAATCTTTGAAATAATTTTTGAGTGTGCAAAATTAAGTATTCCCTTATGAATGGTCATGTGCATTTTCAGGAAAGAAGAGCACATGCCATGGTTTATTAACTTAAAAATTTTAAACTGTTTACATAAAAACATGTCTGCGTATTTAAGGGAACTGCTGGAAAAGTGTGACTTATAAGTGGCTATGTGGAAGCTAGAAGCGTGTGGCTGGGGGCAAGGGAACGCCTTGCTGGGGGGACACAAAGCACAAGCAGCCAACCCTGCTCTTCAGAAGCTGTAACAGGAGCAAGCATTTCTTAGGCTTATGGTTATCGAGAGAATGGTGTGTTTGCTTTGTGTGTTTTGCAACTAATTGAAGGGTAATATTTTGAATTGAGGGTCAATGTCTTTTGGGTTGGGGAACTTGAAAACGTTTTGTATGAGTCATGAGGGTTCGAATATGGATTCATGGCGGATAAGTAACAGCTCTGGAGATAGTATACATTGCTCCCCTGAACCCTGCCCCCAGTGACTTGCCAGTTTAGGAGACTAGGAGGTGTCAAGCTGTCAATCTGACATAGGTTAAACACCAGCATTCTCCCAGGAACTCTGCCCTCTCAGGAGCTCTATGCCTTCTCTAGATCTATAAAAATGTAGGGTGATATTCACTTTTCAATCCCCTCCCCCCATGGTCGACACCTTATACTGTGGTACAAGTCTGTGTTCATACTTCACCTGACTAGGGCAGCCTTCAAACTCATTTGCCTCTTGATTCCTACTACCTAAATAAAATTACCCTTCAAGCATTACAGTGTTCAACATAACCAGCTTCCTGTAACCACTTGGTTAGTTTACTTGCTTCTTATTTTCCTTCTAATCAAAATCTCGAGGCATGTTTGCAGTTTCCATGGTTTCATGAGAACTGATCAGTTTGTAGGACTCCAGGGATAGGCTAAGGGGGCTACAGGTGAAAATCATACATGGGGAATCTATCAGCAGGACAGGGCAAAACCACAGAAAGGAAACCAGTGAGAAGGGTGGCACAGCTGGGAAGTGGTTGAGAAACACTAGTTTAAACAACAGCAGTTCATTTTCTCACGGGCTAGACATTTCTAAGTTCTGACTAAAACATCAGACTTTTTATGGGGACATAATTTAATCTACAACAAAGAGAATATTCTAGATTTTATCTAGGATCTTTCCCAGCTCTACCCAATGATTTAAGTAGGAAATCTTCCTCTGAACAGTCTTCTCTTTCACTCCTGTGAAGTAATTGCTTCATGTGATACTTTCTGATCCTGAGTTTTGGGTCAGGATAAAATCTTTCTTTTTTTTTAATAAATGTTTTTATTTAAGCATCATAATTAGTAGCTTGATTGTAATTGGGTTTCAGTCATAAACAGAACACCCCCCTTCACCAGTGCAACATTCCTATCACCAATGCCCTGCATTCTCAATCCTTGCCTGTATTGGAGACAGGCATTCTACTTCTCTCACTCATTATGATTGTCATGATAGTTGTTAGTGTAGTAATTTCCCTAGCTGTACCACTACTCTTTGTGGTGATCTTCATATTGTGAATCAGTCTCTCCAGCCCTCATCTCTATTGTCTCTGGGCATTATTACAATAATGTCCTTAATTTTTCTTAAAACTCATACATGAGTGAGACTATTCTGTGTCTAGCTCTCTCCCTCTGATTTATTTCACTCAGCATAGTAGATTCCATGTACATTCATATATAGGAAGATTTCATGACTTTATCTCTCCTGATGACTACATAATATTCATACTATTCATAATAATATATTATATAATACATATATAATATTCCATTGTGAATACTTAACCATTCATCTGTTGCAGAGCATCTTAGTTGTTTCCAGAGTTTGACTATTGTAAATAGCACTGCAATGAATATAGGTGTAAGGAAGGGAATTTTGAATTGTATTTTTTTGTGTTCCTAGGGTATATCCCTAGGAGTGGTATAGCTGGATCATATGGGAGCTCAATTTACAGTTTTTTGAGGAATCTTCATATTGTTTCCCATCAGCAGTGATAAGAGTTCCTTTCCAGGAGAAAATCTTGAGCACCAAAATGACTAGTCTTAGAGTGACTTAGCTTTCATACATGAGCATTTGAAGACAAAAACCAGGTTAAACTAGTTTTTAGAGGCTGGAGTGATAGCACAGTGGTAGGGTGTTTGCCTTGCATGTGCCAATCTAGGATGGACCTGGGTTTGATTCCCAGCAGCCCATACATTCCCCCGAGCTTGCCAGGAGTGATTTCTGAGTGCAGAGCCAGGAGAAATCCCTGAGCGCCTCCAGTAGTGCCCCCCCCCCAAATTTTTTTTCTACAGAAAGACAGTTAAGGATTTGCATATGTTTTAATTTTTAGTATTGTTTAAAATTGAGTAATATTTCTACATAAGTGTTTAGAGCAGATATTATAATATAATACCCAACTTAAGGGATAGTCTTTTTTTTAAATGTTTCCCCCACCCCCTGTGCCCAAAGTACTAGATATTTATTAAATCCAAGCTGGGTCTGTTACTCAGTGATGATCATGTGCTGGGCTCAATACACTGTACTAAAAAAAAAAAAAGGAAAAAAAGGAAGCTATACCCAGGATTTTGTTCAGGTGTCTGGTGTATAATTTTGATTGCTTGCAATAATTGCTGGAATATCCTGAATGAAATAAACAGCTTCTTCGAGAAAAAAAAAATGTGTGATGAGCTGCCCCAAAGAGACAACTTCTGTATAAAATTTAAGTGGCACTAAAGGAAAGTCATTGGAGGCAAGACTTTCATTTTTGTACTTGATACTTCTTTTGAACATCTGTAATTAAAATGTAAATTCTTTCCCTCTCCCGCAGCTGGAGACTGACAAACTGGCTCTCCCTATGAGCCCTGGTCCACTCAGTCCGAGTCCCATTCCCAGCCCCAACACCAAACTTGAGAATTCCACTCTGCTGACTGTGGAGCCATCTCCGCTAGAGAAGAGCAAGGGCTTCTTTGTGGATGAATCTGAGCCCCTTCTTCGCTGTGACTCCACCTCCAGTGGCTCCTCTGCATTGAGTAGAACTGGCTCCTTTATTACCAAAGGTACAATATCCAGAACCGACCATTTCTAAGGTGCCTTCATTTGCCAAGGTTGCCCCCAGGTTTCCGTCTCTTGAGTTATTTAGATGAGACCTGTCTTGGGCTCTGGATGTGACTGGCCTCAGAGAAACCACACTCCTGGGAATTGGGGACCCCCTCCCTGGAGAAAGAAGTGTAGTCTGACTGCCTGGACAAGGGCCTGTGTGTGGGAATAAGAGACACCCTATATTCTCAAGATACTATCAAAAAATGTTTGATAAAATGTTGTCTGGCAGGTTTTGATTTTTGTTTTAATATTTATCAGGCTTGCAAATTCCACGAATTTAAAGTCTAATCTATTTTGAGAGTCAGAAGTACAAATTTCAGGGACCCGAATTAAAATTCACTGTTTAAGCTTGGTTGCAAATAACCATGTTTTAAATATTATGGATCATTACCTTAGCTAAATTATTTGCTGTTTTCAGTTTTTAAGAAAAGGGTAGCAAATTAAAATGCATGTTACATTAATGGCTCATTTTTTCCTTTGGAATTTCAGTTATATTTTAGTTTGTAGCTTACACAGATTTCATGTTTTTTTCAAATGTGGATTTGCATATTTATATTTTATAACATGTTTATAGTCATCTATTTTGTATGTATATATTTTACATATTTTAAGGAAGCGTTTTTCTAATAGTAATAAAAATTTTAGTTCCTCACCCCATTGTAAGTTATGATCAAGAAACAATGTTTTTAAAGATAGTATTTAAAAAATTAAATTAAGTTAAAAAAGAAACTTTTTTTTTTTTTTTGCTTTTATTCTTTTTTGTTTGGAGGCCACACCCAGCAAGTTATAGGGATTACTCCTGGCTCTGCTCTCAGGAATTATTCCTGGCAGGCTCAAAGGACTATATTGGATGTCAGAGATGGAGCCTGAGTCAACAGTGTGCAAGGCAAACAACTTATTTGCTATACTATCACTTAGACCTCAGAAACAATGTTTTTTAAGTGCTTTTGCTCTCTGATTTAGTTATATTTGTTTATTTTTAATGATTTTTTAAATTTAATTAAAGGACATCAAAAAGTTATTGATAATTGAGTTTTAGTCATATAAAATTTAATCTTCCACCAGTGTTCGGTACTCAATCTCCTCCATCCCCATACCTTAATAGGCACATTACAAAGATGTGTGGCTATACTTTAGATCACACTTATGTTTTCAGTGTTGTTGCGTCTGTGCTTTGGCTATATAGCTATACTATTCTCCCACATCTGATTTAGTTTTAAAATATTGCAAAGCTGAACCAGAGCAATAATACAGTGAGTAAGGTATTTGCCTTGCATTTGGCCAGCCCTTGTTTCATCTTGGGTACCCCATATGGTTCCCCAAACCCTGCCAGGAGTGATCCCTGATTGCAGAGCCAAAAGTAAGCCCTAAACATACCTAAACAGGTGTGTCCCCCAAACAAACAAAAAATTGCATTGTAATTTGAAAGCCAGATCAGTAGTCTTGGAACTTTTGAGGGGGAAACAGTTGCTAACAGCTTCTTTGGGAAAACAAATGAGAGATGGGAAAGTAGGGAACATATATTGTAAATAGTTTCTTGATAACCTGGTCTTTGGCTACACCTGGCTGGTGCATGAGGTTCATTATTGGTGTTGTTCAGCTTTCTAAGCTTTAAAGAATTTAGGAAGACATCAAAGTCTAGACAAATCCATGTTTGTCTGGTTTGGTTTTGGGCCATGCTAGGCATTACTCAGAGCATACTCTTAGCTCTGCACGCAGGGATCACTCCTGAAAGGTTTTGGGGGACCATTTGATGTACTGGGAATTGAACCCTGGTCAGCCACATTGCAAGCCAGTGTATATAGTCTTACTGTTATCCTCTTTCTATTGCCTTGCAAATGTCATGTTAATGGTACATCCACAACCCATTTCAAGCAGATCTTTGATCTCTATTAGGTAAATCTTGTTTGCCATTTTCTGTGCATTGCAAGTAAAAAATGTATGTATGATTTGAAACTGATCTGAAGTTCACTCCCTCAGATTAGGGATGGAGATTGAAAGTCAGGAGAGAGGACTAGATATCCGTTAGCTCTGCTCTATCTCAATATAATTGAGATCCTCTATGACCGGCTGCTTTCCTCTCTTCCTTACAGAAAAGAAGGACACAGTGTTGCGGCAAGTACGCCTGGATCCCTGCGACTTGCAACCCATTTTTGATGACATGCTCCACATTCTGAATCCCGAGGAGCTGCGTGTGATTGAAGAGATTCCGCAGGCTGAGGACAAGCTGGATCGACTGTTTGAGATCATTGGAGTCAAGAGCCAGGAAGCTAGCCAGACCCTCCTGGACTCTGTTTATAGTCATCTTCCTGACCTATTGTAGAATACAAAGGATATCGCACTCCGGAATACTCAATTATAGTGGCAGGGTGGTTGTTTTGTCTTTTTAGTTTTGTTGTGTGTTTTTTTAATTTCCCTGTGTGTGAACACTCATGTGAGTGAGCGTATGTGTGTTTAACTGAATCTATGGCCAGTGTTTTGAGTTACTTTTTTTTTCCTTTAAAACCTTTCTGGGAAGTTAAAGAGCCTTTTCAAGGTGAAACTGTC
>PVKC010020992.1:0-18301 GCA_004027635.1 Crocidura indochinensis
CATTATGACACATATATAAAGCAATAAAATTTAATTGTTTATTACATACAATTTGGCTGTATAGAATGTGAGCTCACAAATATTCCACCTCCTCCTCCAGATAAAATAATTTATATACTTGTGATAAGCTAAAATAAATAAGACTTCAAAAACAGTAAGACTAAGTAAGCTAAAATAAGACATCAAAATGTTTAGAAAAGGGATAAATACCCTCCATTGCTTTTCCACTTAACCACTTACTCTAAATTTGAGAATAACTAAATTGTAATATATAATAAATTATGATGATTTTAATGGAATCCACACCCAATATTACTGAAATTATAAACCATCCTATAGCAAAATATATAATGGACAGGGTTAATGTTTTATGTTTAATATATATTTTGATGGTCTCCCGTTCTATTTGTCCTCCCATACAAAGTCATGTAACTTTGCCTAAATTTGAAGTGTGTTAACGACCTCCAAAATAAGATATTTGCAGACAAGTGGCATCTAATAATTTCTAAGAGGACAGAATTATATCAATGATATCCTCATTCAAGAGGAAACATTTAAATTGGTCTGGCAGACAGACACAAATAACTCACTAAAAAAGAGTGTGCCACTTTTTTATTATTAAATTACTGCCACATATAATTCAAGAATTCCCCATTTAAGTCAAAATCTTAGTAAATTTTAGAGAAACTAAGAGTTCCTTCATTCCTAATACTGCCCCAAACAATGTTTCAACACCCAAATACTAAAGTAATATTCTCAACATCTTTTTACTTAATTTATACAATGATTAATATGGTATTTGGTGGGAATGATAGCAATTAAATGTGTTTCTTATCTGATGCTTTTTACTTTAATTAAAATTATACAATAAATTTGAATTAAATATAATTTAATTATATACTTAAAATAATGCATAAATGTGCATTATAAATGTGAATAAATCTTGATAGGGACCATGTAATGAAAAAATTTTCTAGAAAATGCTCAAAATATCATATACCATGTGCCATGTGCTATTATTAGAACATACCAAGTCCTTCATTTGAAGAACTCTAACCATCTACGATCATCATTTTTCTGTTGGTTGTGTTGTAACATTGTGTTGGCCACATCCTGTTTGGAAAGCAAATGCTATCAACCTGTCACCTCATCTCCACTTACATGTCATGAAAAACGTAATTGTCGCATACTATGTTCACCTAGAATATATTTTCCCCCAACAGGACCATGACCTTATGACCCTCTTTATGCAGATACTTTAATAAGCTCAGTAATGCAATTTAGGATGTTTTGGGAGTTTTTTGCTTTGTTTTGCTTTGGTTTGAGGATCACATCCAACAGCTCTCAGGGGTTACTCCTGGTTCTGAGCTCAGAAATTGCCCTGGCAGGCACAGGATGCTGGAAAGTGAACTGAGGTCCATCCTGTGTTGACTGTGTGCAAGGCAAATGCTCTTCTGCTGTGCTATTGCTCTGGCCCCTAGAATGATTTGTTTTAAGATGGAATCAAAGCTGAACCTGGTTGTATACATCCTATAAATACAAGGAGGTAATTACTCACAATTAACTCTTTAGATGCCTCAGTGTTTTAGTATTCCATCTCCTTCTGGACTCGAGTAAAACTTGGATTAACAGAGTTAATCTCAATGGTAGTTTAAATATATTTTTTTCAATTTTTTAAATTTAAACAATTTGATTCCATACATGATTGTGCTTGGGTTTCAGTCCTGTAAAGAACACCACCCATCACTAGTGCAACATTCCCATCACCAATGTCCCAAATCTCCCTCCTCCCCACCCAACCCCCACCTGTACTCTAGACAGGCTTTCTATTTCCCTCCTACATTCTCATTATTAGGATAGTTCAAGACGTAGTTATTTCTCTAGTAGTTCAAATATTTTATACTTGGTAACACCATCTCCACAAACCCAAGAGAGTTTGGTTTTGACATTAAATAGACTATTTTCACATCTTTATACTAGTCCCAATAATAGGGAGAATCAACACTATTGATAACATTTTAGGTATTCATATTATTTCCATTTATCTGTTGGCTCCAGTCAATTGCAATACATTTTTTAAAATTTAATGAAAAACTGAACTCATGCTAGCTTAAACACCAAAAAGGTCACCGATGCCTCTACATGACTTCATTTGCCAATACTCTTTAGAAGATTTCCTTAAACATTTAAAATGTTAAAGGAAAATATTGTGGTGATTTTTTCTAGTGCATGACAGAAGATATAATTCATATTTTAAAGGAGGAAAGTATTTATTACACCAGCTGTATTATGTTCTCTCTTTAAGTCTAGAAAATAGAGAAACATACTTTATCCCAACATTAATTGATGAAGAATTCCATATTCATTGAGAATTAAGTATGTATTATAGTTATTTCACTTCTGTTTACTTTGTACCTTATTATTTATCCATGAAAACAAAAGACTAAACTAGTAATAGTCTATCATAATTTCTTACATTCTCTTGCCTCCAACTTAAATTTTATTTTTTAAAGAGGGTATAAAAAATGTACATACTTTTCAGTTCTTCTTACTCCTTTTCCATCATTTATCTATATCTTCCACTGTAACAGAATCAGACTTATTAGACTATTTCTAGTATTTTTACTATATTTGAGACACCAATATGATGCCTTTTTATTAAAACTTCTTAGCTATTCACCATGAAAAAATTAAATCAAACCAGCTAATATGCCATGAAGGAATGCAGAACCTTAACCAATTTAATGTTATATGCACAAATGGATTCTTAAGTAATATACAGATTCTTATCCAAGTGTAAGATGTTATTTTTATTTTGTGATGCGTTGACAAAATTATTGCTATAATTTCAATAACCCAACCAGATATTTGTCATCCTTCATGTGTATCATACTAAGAAATACTAATAATAATTTTAATCCTAAAATGCTTGAAAATTTACTTTCATTTAGTTTTTATTTTTTTATTTATTTTTTGAGGGGAGAGACATTTGGCAATGCTCATGGGTTACTTCTGGCTCTGTTCTCTGGGATAACTCTTCAAAGTATTTGGAGGACCATTTGGGAGGCAGAGAAATTAACCTTCCTCATGGAAGGCCAGAACCTTGATTACTGTGCTATTGTGCTGGCCCCAGAAATTCACCTTTACTAAGTTTTTTTTTATCTTTGATGATGAATGCTGCATTTGAAAACTGAGTATAGTTCACTTTACAAGTGAATAGTGTTCAAAAGGACTCTTTACTGCAATTTCCATTTTCAAATCTTTATGTCTTAATATTTTGATCATGAAAACTGCATAGGACAAGAATTAACAAACTTAATTTTTCAAGATGGCAGAGATAAACATCTAATATATTAGCATTTTATGTGTGCACTAATACTCATATAATGAAATATGTTTATGTTGATTATTTTCAATAAACTTCAGAAACATTTAAAGAAAAAAATATATGGGTTTATTTACAATATAACTTTATATATTTCATTTCCAAATGGATAAAAGCAGCAAAAAGTGTGTTGCTTATGAATAGAAACTTTAATATTTCCATATACACTTTATGGTATCAATTTACAATTTCTAACCAACTGAAATTCTATAAAAGATAATTTTACTTCTTTTGTGTTATAACTTGATTAAGCTTTTTATTTACAACAAAACTATATACAATTAGAGGATAGTTTATGAAGGACATCTAGATTCCACTAAGCAAATTAAATTAGTTGACAAGGTTTGGCTAGAAGTGTATTATAATTATTATTATTATTTTTAGCTATTTTAAGATAATTGGTAATATCACTTTTTCTTACTAAATTAACATTCATTTAAGGAATCATGGTTAATATAACAGTTGTCCATTCAGTCATTCTTTGTAATTGCTCCACATGACAGAGCTACTAACATTAGGACAATTACCAGAAATGGTTGATCTAATCAAAACCTGATCCTTGTGTAGAGGAGAACATTATTTTTTTACATTTTTTATTTTTATATATATTTTTTACATTATTGGCTTGAGGTCAAACCACTCTGTGCTGAGAACTTACTCTTAGAACTGAGCTCAGGATTTGCTTATGGGAGCCTCCTAGATGATATATGGTACAGGATATTGAAACAGAATCAGCTGCATGCAAGACAAACGGCTGTTGAAGTATCACCCCAGTCCAGATTTTCTCTAAATTTTATGTAGTGAACTCAAAAATACAATTGTTATGCTTTGCCACTTCAGTAATACATTTTCTTAATCAAATGAAGTATACTCTTAATTTTCTAGTTTAATCATTATTAAACATGTTCTCCCCTGTGACAGAAAAACACATTTGATTTCTCATGAGTTTAAGAATAGAGTTGCTATAAACATTATCATTCCTAATCTCTTAATAAGTCTATCTTACATTGTTATCAAAAATCAATACAAACTGGATGCTAATACTGATAAGTTAGAGAATTGTTTTCAAATAGATCCTAAGTGATTTCTACTAAAATAGAGTTTGTTAAACAAATGCTTTTAGAGAGTAATTGTGTGCCACTGCTGTGGGCTAAATGTATTTTTCCAAATCAATCTGTTAAAACTTTTAATCCCAAGGTGATGGCATATGGAGGAGAGGTATTTGAAAAGCAATTAGGTTTAGATGAGGTAACAAGAATGGTCAATTAGTGGTATTTTTAGAATATTAGATATCTCTTTCTTATATATTTTAAAAATCTTATCAATTTATAGGACAGTGTTAACCCCAAAAGAGATTTCAATATATATAGTTGTTCATATACTATATATATAATTTAATATTTCAAATATAGTTGAAGAATAAATGAATATATATGTTGTCCAAAAATCACTAAATTACTTGTATAATATTACAAAAGAATGAGTGATACAGCTCATTTATAATATATAATTTAAGACTAATTTTGCCAAATTCTGCATCTAATTGTCTGTTGTTCTACTTCTTTATTTTTTAGAATCTATTTTGCTTATGTACCCAAAATATTATTAAACCTAATATATTTTAGCAAATATATAACATCCACTCCTAAGAATGTATTCATACTACTAATAAAACAATAAATCTGAGCACTAATTTTGCTTTTCAAAAATAAACAAAGAAAAACAACAAAACGGACCCAAGTGAGGCTAGAGCTGTGGCACAAGTGGTAAGGCATTTGCTTTGCCCATGCTAGCCTAGGACGAACTGCAGTTCTATACCCCAGTAACCCATATGGTTCCCCAAGCCAGGACCAATTTCTGAGCACATAACCCTGAACATCACAAAATAAACAGAGTGGTATGTAGCAAAGCATTAGGATGTTTGCCTTGAATGTGGCAGGACAGACCTGGGTTTGATCCCCAGCATCCCATATGATTCCCCTAGCCAGGAGCTATTTCTGAGCACAGAGCCAGAGTAATCCCTGAGCATCATCAGTGTGGCTCAAAAACAAAAACAAACAAACAAAAGAAACCCATAATTTTTATTTTGTTTCCCAAACACATATTATAGAATATTATAAGGAAAAAGGAGTGCACTTAATAAAAGATAAAAGTAAATTGATTATTTTTATTAATTGGTTGTTTTAATAACATATTTCAAAGATATTATTGTGCTATCATAACTACGTTTAGTTGTGAAGGCTACTGTTCACCTGGAAAAGCTATAGTTATATAGAACTTCTAATATTTTGTACTTTTAGAAACTAGTCCATTAATAATTTGACTGTGATGTCCAAATGATCATCTTTTGTCACAGTGACTTTTATTTTATTATCTGTGGTCTTATAGTGTTCAATACCTCTCCGTTACACACACAAAAGTATCAAAGTCATAGTACTGGAATCATACAGAAGAAAAAAATGTTTTTTTGCATCTGTGATTACGAATATTGAAAAGTAAGTTATCTTCTGATGGACCCTAAATGTCATCGTACTTATATTTATAAGAAGAAGACAGAGAGAGTATAAACAAAATTAGAAGAGAAAGAGGTGAGGGGACTGAAGCAAGGGAGACAGAGTCAGGGAAAACAGATGCTGGATTCTGACACTGAAGATGGATAAAGGGATTCAGAGCCAAGGGCCGCAGCTCTCCATGCTGCAAAGGTAAGAAATAGATTCTTCTAGAAAGTCTCTGAAGGGAGCACAGCTTTGTCAACAGCTTGATTTTAATCCCACAAGACTCATTTCAGACTTCTGGCCTCCAGTATGTGAAAGATAATAAATTACTTTGTTGTTTAAAGTTGCCTGGCTTTTGTTGATTTGCTGCAGAAGCTAAAGGAGTGCCTGCAATACTGATGTAAAATTAGTCATTTTTCATTAAGCAATATATATTCTGCTTTCAGACTTATAGGTCTGCTAACCATTCAAGTAACAATCTTTACAAATTCCTTTAAATAGCCTCAGATCATAAAAAAAATCATCAGTGGAACAGAAATATTTAATTCATAGTCTAAAATCCATATATACATGATATGGGTACATTTAATTGTTGTATATATTTAGTAAGCACATAAAAGCAAAATGTTTAAATAATATATATTTCCTAAGGCCTGGTTTGAAGAAATTTGGTTGTGTTTACTTGAAAAGTCTGAAACATGAGAAAAATTTTATTTAGGTAAAAATAATTATTTATGACACAGCTATTCTGCTATCTGACATGTACCTACAAAGTATTCAACAACCCATTTCTTTGAGTAATTATTGCTGCCACCAAAACCAGTTAATCTCCTTTTATTTAGAATATTTCAAGCAACTGACAAGTTACTATTGATCCATAACTACAAATCCCTTTATTATTGGAGAAGTGTCCACATTGCTCATTTTTTAGAGCATTGTAAGATAACATATACTAGCTGAATTCTTTTTCTTTTCTACTCTGACCACAGTATTGGATTCATCCTGTTGTAAACAACAGCTAATCATTGCTTATTCTATTTCAAACACTATTTTAAAAAGTATACCTGTTCTGAACTTTTTAAAAAATCCTATTAGTCTTGTAATGTGAATAGCAATTTGGTTGACCCAAGAAAATATAGGTATAATTAGAAGTCAGTTTATCTGCTAAGGTTATATCCTAAATACTCTGAGCATCTACCAGTTGAAATTTCAGAAAAAAAGTTACTGATAGTCATCTGGAGACCTTGAAGGTGACCAGAGATAAAGTGCCACTGAACTGAGGCCAAAGACATACAAAAGGCATTTGTTCACATACCTAGACACTTTTGAAGCATTATATACAGTGCACAAATGTGATAAATTGAAAACATAGACTCATGTAGTTTTGAATGACCCAAAGATGCATATGATCTAATTACAAGTATCCAAAACATAGGTCTCAGACAAAACTTGATGTGAGTGACTACAACATTTCGAGGGACATCAGCTGCCTTACAAAAACATTCACCACTAAGGGATTTATAATTAATTATTTATCCAGAAATAGAAAAATAGTCTTTGGAAGTATTTGTTAAAGTCATGTAACTAGATGAGATGAAAATATGAATTTATACTAATAACTTTGTGATATAAATTATTTTTATTATACATACACAGAGATGATAGTGAATTATATATTTAAATTAAAGGAAAAACAGAAGTGACCCAATACATAAATACCTATTGTTAGTAACAGAGTTAAGTAATGACAAAGTAATTAAATGAGAAATTATAAAATACTTTAAATAATTAAATCATATAATTTTAATGAATGAACTTTTATTTTGTTTGGGGTCACACCTAGTGATTACTCTTGGCTCTGAATTCAGAAATTATTCCTGGTGGGCTCAGGACAATATAGGATACTCAGAACGAATCCAGAGCCTTTAAGGAAGGCACCTGATCCACTTTACTATCACTCTGGCCCCAAGGAATGAACATTTTTAAGTATTATTTAAGAACCCTTTTCTTCAATATTTTCTGCTCAATAATGTATATGAAAAAGTTTCCATAAGATTATTCTTGGATTTGTTGTATATAAAAATAGTTCCTTAGGATTGTGTGTTCTGTGACTATTGCCCCACCTAGACCTTTCAGGCAGGGGCGCTGTGGAGTGAGCAATAAATAGCGTTATGGACAGGGGAGAGGGGCCTTTTGCGGAAAACTGCTTGCATGCTGCAAGAGGATTCTCTCGCTCTCTCTCTCTCTCTCTCTCTCTCTTTGCCCAATCTTTTACACCCTAACCTTCTTGTCTGTGTGAATTATTATTTGCTGTGGATAAATATCACCAAGGTCTCCCCCCGAAAGGGGATAAGAGGATGGGAAGTAATTTCTCATTCTGGGGACTGTTTGTGGAATCACAAATCCCCAACAAAGGATTTAACAGCACAGAAACATTACACAATGATATTATTTACAATTTCTCTTAGATATACTAATAGCTAAGCGACAAATGCTAGCTAATTATGTTGAACGTGTATGGCTTTCTAGCCTTACTATTTAACATTACTTTTGTAAAGCCAAGTTTTGCCAAAGTAACCGCTGAGCTTAAGCCATATAGAGAAAGCATTTGATAAGGTCCAATACCCATTCTTGATAAAAACTCATCAAGATGAGAACTAAAGAAACTTTCCTCAATATAGTTAAGTCCATCTACCACAAACCAATGGCAAATATTATCCTCAATGGAGGAAAACTAAAAGCCTTTTTTCTAAAATCTGGTACAAGATAAGACTGCCCTCACTCACCACTTTTATTCAATATAGTACTGGAAGTACTTGCTGTAGAGATTAGGCCAGAAAGAGATATTAAGGGGATCCAGTTAGGAAAGGAAGAAGTCAAGCTCTCACTGTTTGCAGATGACATGATACTTTATATAGAAAGCCCTAAAGATTGTACAAAAAAACTTCTAGAGACAATAGAATCATATAGCAAAGTGGCAGGCTACAAAATTAACACACAAAAATCAATAGCCTTCTTACATACCAATTATGATAGAGAAGAAATGGACATTAAAAAGACAACCCCATTCACATGAATGTCACACAAACTGAAATATCTTGAGTCAACTTAACTAAAGACATGAAGGACCTATACAAAGAAAAGTACAAAACATTGCTTCAAGAAATAAAAGAAGGTGCTTACTTCCGCAGCACATATACTAAAATTGGAACTATACAGTGAAGATGAGCATGGCCCCTGCGCAGGAATGACATGCAAAATCATGAAGTGCTTTATATTTTTATCTTTTATTGAAAAATAAATAAATAAAAGAGGACACAAGAAATGGAGGCACATACCCTGCTCATGGATTGGCAGGACTGACATCATTAAAATGATAATACTTTCCTAAACATTGTATAGACTTAATGCAATCCCTCTAAAGATGCCCATCACATTCTTCAAAGAAGTGGTTCAAACACTCCTGAAATTCATTTGAAAGAATAAACACCAACGGATGGCTAATGCAATCCTTGGGAAAAAGAATATGGGAGATATCAATTTCCCTCATTTTAAATTGTAGTACAAAGCAATAGTTATCAAACAGCATGGTTTTGCAATAAAGACAGATCCTCAGATCAGTGAAATAGACTTGAGTATTCAGAGAATGTTCCACAGACATACAATCATTTAATTTTTTATAAAGGAGCAAGATATCCAAAATAGAGCAAGGAAAGTCTCTTCAACAACTTGTGTTGGAACAATTGGTTAGCCACTTGCAAAATGCGAACTCAGACCTCCACCTAATACCATGCATAAAGGTCAAATCCAAATGAATTAAAGACCTTGATATCAGGCCTAAAACATAACCTATATAGAACAACAACATGTAGGTAAAACATTTCATGACATTGAGACTAACGGCATCTTCATCAAGGAAAAACCAGCACTTCCAAACAAGTAGAAGCAGAGATAAAAAGATAGGACTATATTAAGATGAAACGCTGCTTCACCTCAAAGGAAATAGTGCCTAGGATACAAGAGCCACCATTGAATGGGAGGGAGAAACTATTCACCCAATACCATCAGATAAGGAGCTATTATTCAAAATATGCAAGACACTGACAGAAATTTACAAGAAAAAACATCTAATCCCATCAAGAAATGGGGAAAAGAAATGAACAATTTCTCAAAGAATAAATACAAATGGCAAAATACCCCATGAAAAAATGCGTATTTAGCTATTCTTGGGTGTTTATTGTCCCAAAGGAATTTCAGGAGTGTTTGATTTACTTCTTTGAAAAATGCCATGGTTATATCATAAAGAATAAGAACAATCAGTCCTGGTGGGTATGTGGAGAGAAAGGAACTCTTATTCGTTGATGGTTACATCTAATCCAGCCTTATGATAAAAAATATGGAGATTCCTCAAAAAACTGGAAATTGAGCTCCCATATGATCCAGCTAAACCACTCCAATTAATATACCCTACAAACACAAAAATACAATTCAAAAGTCCCTTCCTCACACCTATATTCATCGCAGCACTTTTTACAATAGCCAGACTCTGGAAACAACCAAGGTGCCCTTCAATGGAGGAATGGCTAAAGAAACTGTGGTACACATGCACAATGGAATATTATGCAGCTGTCAGGAGAGAAGTTATGAAATTTTCCTATACATGAATTTACATGGAATTTATTATGCTGAGTGAAATATGTCAGAGGGAGAGAGAGACAGAATAGTCTCACTCATTATGTTTTTTTTTAAAGTAAAGACATTATTGTAATAATCCCAGAGACCATAGAGTTAAGGGTCAGAAGGACTAACTCACAATATGAAACTTACCACAAAGAGTGGTAATGCTATTAGAGAAAGAATTACACTAACAACTAGTATGACTATGTTAATGAATAGAGAAGTAGAATACCTATCTCGAATACAGGCAGGGGTGGGAGAGGAGAAGTGGGGAGTTTCTATTCTGGTCCACTCTAATTCTGGTTACTAGGCTGATCTATATGATTATACAAGGAAGTTTTATTAAAATCTTGCAGCTTTTACACTGTTACTTGGTTCCTTGGACACAACTTCTAATGCCCTGGTTGTTTTGTAACTTTCATTTGTTGTCACCCACAAATTTTATTTAAACTGTGACTCCCAGTAAAGGATAACTTTTCTCTCCAAAAAGATATTTGGTATTGTCTGGAAATGTTATTTTTATCAAATAAAGAGTTGCCACTGGTTTCTAGTACAAAACTACCAAAGATGCAGCTAAATATGCAACATTTGTAGGACTTAAAAAGTCAACAGATCTGGGTTTGAAAAACTTGCTTAAATGATTGTGGACCTGAATCGAAGCTTCCTTGCTCTTCAGGGCAATCCTTTTCAGCCCTGACATCAAAAAATACCTGATTAAATAAACTCCATGTATTAGCCATACCTGAATTCCTTCATTAGTATAACTAATTTGACATTCACACACATGCCTCCAATTATTCTCAGAGGGAAACAATTGTTATTACTAAAAGATTAGTTCCCTTATGAGTTAACAGTGATTGAAGAAGCCATCTGAAACCTTTCTCATTAGTACAAAGAAAAAAAATAGGCAAAAAATATTTCTGCTGAGAGAGTTCCTCTACTCAGCAGACGAAAAGAAATGTTAAAATAACTGTTCAAATCAAATATCTGAGCAGTAAAGAAGTTCATCTGATTAAATGAACTTAGGGATTAAAAGTGATTAGAATGAGAATGAAGTGGTCCCAAGCAGGGTATTTACCTAGTATGCAACACACTCAGGTTCCTTACCAAACATCCCAGAGACCAAAGTCCTGTAAGGTCTTAGACACCCCCTCCCAAAGTTTCATGCAATATCAAACTCTATTTTCTTATGTCAGGTACCGGAATCTCCAGTTTTGTATATAACTAATATGTCTCCCTATCTCCTTAGTTTAAACTTATTATATTTAAACCAAAGAAATGAGTGAGAAAATGAGTTGGTCATAATTTAAGGTGTGACCCTTCCCATAAAACCAGGGTAAGTTTGGTAGTAGACTAACCCATTCAAAGTAACCTAGGAAAAGAAAATCATCAAACAATAAAAAGTAAACCCGACCAAACATCAACTATATAACTGCCATAAAGGTCTTTATAGACTAACAGAGAGTTCAGAGGCTCAATCTTTTGAGAGAAAAAAAATGGTCTGCAACTTACAAAATCTATAAAAAAAAATTGCACCATGTTTTTCTTATAATCTGATTATATAACTACATAGTATTTTTAAACTGACCTGGCAGAATGAATGGGTCACAACTGTTGCTATTGTCAGATAAATGAAATGATTAACCTAGTGAAAGAGATCACTTTCTTTAAGATCATCATTACTGGTTTCCAGATCCAGAAGCAAAATAGATAGCTGGTATGCTAAGATTTGCAAGAACAGAATGTTCAATCTGTTCCTTGATTTGTATTACTTATATTTATTAATAAAATTAAATCTTAATATCATCTTCTAGTATAACAAATAACATGTACAGTAACAGTGTAGTTGTGAATAACTTGATAAATTCAATCTTAGTCAATCTTAATATCTATCAAAAAAAACTATAGAAAATAGAGCTAGCGACATATAGTACAAAAAGCAGAGCACTTGCCTATTTGTGGCTGACCAAGGTTTGATCTTGAGAACTCTGATCATTAAATGGTCCCCAAGCACTGCCAAGAGTGATAGGAAAGTACGGAGTCAGTAATAAGCCCTGAGCATCAAGAGGTTTTGGTAAAAAAAATCAACAAAATTTAATATCTATTCTAATATGCTGCAAAAAAATTATTCACCTTACTAATAAATACAGAAAAAATAAAGACATAATTAGCCCTATGTTATATTTTTTAATTAATTGCAGTAAGGTCAATAACTAATAATGGCAAAGAAAAGCTGACCTACTTGTTACAAAACTGATGCATTTCACATATACTCATTTTAGTCATGAAAAACTGAAAATCCATGGGTTAAACAAAAGCATAAGGCGATCTGTGACAACATTAAGATGAACACATTGAGGAGTTCATTAAAACTGTTCCTGGAGCAATTATTCAACTTCTCAGCAGGAAAGAGCCCCAGGTTCCGGTCTGAAACTTCTCAACACAGCTGATCACATGGCTGAGACAGGAGAAGCAGCTGAGGTGAAATTACAACAGCCCAGAAGAAAGCATATTGGCTGACACTGCAACCTTTATGACAACATTGCCTTCCAAAATCAGCTTGCTCATTAAAAAATAATTAATTTTCGCATGGAGCTGGCAGAAGTTGTGACAAAATCAATGTTATTAATTATTCCACGGGTGGTGTCGAGGTGAATGACATAAGATCGGGGAGTTGATAAGTCAGATCTGTTTATCATCAGGCAACACCTGTAATTAAATGTATCCTCTTATTGAAAGTTGAGTCTTATTTATATATAAGCATACATATATATAATATAAAATACTACAAATTAAGAGAGTAAAATACAAGTGTGTTCGAATATGCTGGTAAAAGGAGTGTATTGAAAGTTGTTGTAAAAGTAAAAATATCTTGTTTCAAATTCCAAAGCTCAAACTCTCTATAAATAAAAATCTCTATATTTTCTCCGATTCTGATATTCTCTTTGATGATAAACTTATGGTAGATAACCTCAAGGATTACAGAGATTTTCAGACTTAAATAATTATTAATTTTTTCTCATAATCAAATCTGAGCATATGTCTTTATGCATGTGTGTTTTTAGAGATATTATGAACTCATTCTTATTCTATGGGTTGTTTTTGCATATGAATATTAGCTTATTATCTTTTGCAAAAGTAATTGCTTTTGTGAAAATACTAAGAGAAATCCTACCTGTGGACCATATGGACTTGGAACATATTTTAGTGCTTTTAGAGTGTCTGGAGTTTCAGAAAAAAAATCATCCTTTAACACAGAAATCAGTGTTAATTTAAGGCGCCATAGACTGTAGCACAATGGCCTGTCAGTGACCAGAGTCTTAGATGTTCCAAATACAGGAAAGTACTGGTATAATACTGTAAGTGTCTCTATTTTGGTTAATACACATTAATATGTGGAGAATATTTGAAACAACTGCTGGAATTTTATAAAAATAGTCAAAATGTGTTTGGTGGAAGATGAAATTTTCATTAAACATGGAAGAACAGGGGTGGGGCTGGAAGCGGGTAAAACAAAAAAGAAAAAATGAAAGAGCAGTACCAGAACATTTTAGTGTTCTGCATGCAATTACATATCATTTATTTTCCTTGTTTAAACCACATTTTCTTTATAATCTAGGAGTAAAAAGAACACAAATGGGCATGACACTAAGGGTATGAATGTGTCTGTGTGTATAGGTCAGTGGGTATAAAAAAGCATATACAATCATTATGACACATCATTATATATATATCCTTTGTTTTTGCTTTGGGGTTTATACCTGGTGGCACTCAGGGGTTACTCCTGACTCTGCACTCAGAAATCACTCCTGGCAGTTTCGGGGGCCCATATGAGTCTAGCATGAGTCTGTCCTGGGTCAGAAACATTCAAGGCAAATGCCCTACTGCTATGTTATCTCTCCAGCCCCTATCTATATAACTCTTATAACAGTTCTGTGTATATGTTCCTATTTTGAGGGGGGCACATCCCATAATGCTCAGGGGTTGCTCCTGGCTATGCACTCAGAAATCGCTCCTAGCTTGGGGGGCCATATGGAACACTGGGGGATCAAACCATGGTATGTCCTGGGCTAGCACGTGCAAGGCAAACTCCTACTGCTTGTGCCCTCAGGGATCCTCAAACTTTTTAAACAGGGGGCCAGTTCACTGTCCCTCAAATCGTTGGAGGCTGGACTATAGTAAAAACAAAATCTACAAATTCCTATGCACACTGCATACATCTTATTTTGAAGTGAAGAAACAAAATGGGAACAAATAGAGTATGTGACCCGCAGGCTGTAGTTTGAGGACCACAATGTTCTATTTCTAAGATAGGTATTTAAACATATGATATGTTGATATTAAAGGCTTTTATTTTTTTATTCAATTGGCTAGAAAAATCAACCTTTATCAAAATATGTATATTTGTTGTTCAAGGTTGAACATTTTGATTTCATATAATCCTCTTGCATATTATTTCTCCAAAGAGATCTACACTTAAGCAATACTGATGTGTTCACAAAAGGTCATTAAACCTACACATTTTAAGTATTTATTCCTAAGTATAACTTATACTGGTGCAGAACTCAGATTTACAAATCAAATTGCATTTTCTTTTCAATATTGTTTTTCTTATAGGACTTGCTTTATTTTAATCTTAATTATCAAAAAATCTATTTTCCCATGGTATTTTACCATGAAAGGAACTATGAATTTACTAGTAAAATATGAATTATTTTGACAGATGATAGTTTTTTACAGTTTTAAATATATGCCATTGTGTTGCTCTTGAATACATAAAGCTATTCACCATTAAATATAAACCTTAAGACAATTGTAACAATGCATGAGTTCATTCTGTCTGGTTAGAGATAGCCAGATGTGTGAAAGTTAATGATAAATATCAGATAAAATGAAAGTAGTTCTTAGTATATATTTATATGTCTAAATGTTTAACAAAAAGGAATACTTTTAACAATAATACTTATCTCTATAATCAAGAAACACATAAGATTGTATGACTGAAAAAATGTGCAGGAAATTAAAAAGTTAATTTTCAAATGTGTGCTGCTAACACTAACATTTGCAAGGCAATAATAAAGTGTTCAAAATATTTTATTCTGCCTCATGAGAGAGTAACACATTATCTATACTGTGTTGACAGGGAAAGTGAATAAATTAAATAAAAGCTTTTTAGTTTTGTTACAAGAGAAATTGTTTCCCCAAAAATTATTTCTTGGGCCAGAGAGTTAGTATAACATGTAAGGATATTTTCCTGAGTACTATCAATCTAGTTCAATCTCCATCACCAGATTCAGTCCCCAGAGTCAAACTAGGAGAGATCCTGAGCACAGAGTCAACAATCATCATCCCAGAGCATTGTTGGGTATGGACCCTAAGCAAAACAAACAAAAAAAGAATTGCCCTCTATATAGATTAAGCTTTCATTACACTGCAATGAGATACATTAATGATTTTTTGTATATAATAGTAGTGAGAAATTTAATTAAATTGGATTAGAGAGTTAATATAACAGGTTGAATGCTTATTTTTCATGGAACTGGCCCAATCCCCCAGCACTGAGGCAGAGAGAGAAGTAAGTCAGCACATCTGAATGTGACTCCCCCACAAAAAAAGCAAACAAAAAAATCAAACAAACAAAATATCAGAAATTTAATTTAAAATATAGCAAAATAAAATTTAATACATAAAAATATGAGTTTGTTTATCTCATCAAAAATAAATTAAGTAATGTACATATTTCTTTAACAGTAATAAATTGTTTATGCATTATTTTCTATTATTCTACTTTATTTGCTCAAGGTGCAATAATATATACCATTACAAAAAACATCCTTTACTAGAATTCATATTTAAATATTTATAATGCTATTACAATAATGTATAAAATAATTCATAGATTGAACTCACTGTTACAGTACAAAAATTTTAATGATTTCTGTGAGGTTGAAATACATATGTTTTCCCTTTCTCTATGATTTTCATTATATTTCCTTTTTCTGCTAAATATGCAGCTCCCATGATAGTATCAACTTTTTAACATGGATTGTTGGGGCTATTACTGGAAATCCTTGGACTGCTCTAACTGGAAACTGATGTCTGCAGATTGGGTTCACACACTTATAGCTGGTCTCAACAAGTCCCACTTCCTTCTGATTCCTCTAACATTCCATGGAAGTATCTAAATGGATTTGCCAGTCTCAGTCTAAGATTCATTATTTCTTGAACCATAGTATCTCAAATGCCCAAGGCTCACACTTTTTCCTGTCAACACATCTTTTTTTTTTTTTGGTTTTAAAAAAAAAATCATCTGAAGACTGATTGTATTTTCTAGCTTCTGTCGTGGAACCCCCAAGTCCTGTTGGTTCAACTACAAGCAAAAGTGCTTTTCTATTTCGATTTATTCCCTGGTGATGATTCTATGTATGTTATTTTTGAACACTATAATTTCCTTTTCCTCACCAAGTGAGTTTTATGACTAAAGAATTGAATGGTTCTGGAATTCTTAAATAAAATAATGCCACTGACATGGTTATATGTGCAAGGAAAGAAAAAAAATTCTAGGTTTTATGCAAAACAAAGGATAAAAGATGCCATATTAAAGACAATATGATACAACTAATAGTTCACAGCTTTTGAAACAGGATGTCAAAAACACTAAATTGGGCTTCAAATGTGAAAAAATAAGAAAATAAAGGAAAGTGATATACATAAATTAAAGATTCAAATGTAATAGAAGGAATTTTTTAATTCATAAGTTACCAACCCTTCAGGTAATAGATTTTAATGAACAGCAATTGCATTTATATTGGAAGTGGCTCAGTGAAAATTTAGTAAAAAGTTCTTAATTCAGTTAAGAACGTCAGTCCTAGAAAGGAGTAATCCCTGAGCATCATCATGTGTGGCCCATAAAAACAAACAAACAAACAAAAAACAAAACAGTTTCTAAGAGTATTGTAGAAATTAAAGAAGTCAATATATTCAAATGTTAAAAGTAACACAATTCACTTAGAGATAAACATATATTTATTAATATTTAATTTTTGAAATTCTAACATCTAGCATCAGGAAAATAAAAGTCCTTTAAAATATAGTCAATATAAAGGACAAAGGGACAAAAAAGGACTAAAAAAGACATGATATATACACATTCGTATTTTTCTATTTCTCTGTACAATCCTTACCAAAACAAGACCCAACTTTCCAATATATGTTTATCTCAAACTCTGTCCAGAAAGATTTATTTTAAAGTATAAGCTTCTAAAGAAATCAAACTTAAATGATGGATTTTATGTACTTTGTTTTAATAATTTAAAATAACTTACCTTTAGCTACTGTTAATGACACTACAGTATGTACAGTAAAAATGTATAGAAGAAATAAATCTGTAATTTCGAGATAAGATGACAAATTCCTATTTGTCCCAAGTAGATAAATTTAAGCTCTAACCTCCAGAACCCCAGGGTTGAACTTCACTTACAGCTATAATTAGATGTTAAATGTTAATGTGATTAATTCTGGAGTCGTTGGGATCCTTAATCAAATAGGACCAAAGTTCTTATAAGAGGATTGAAGAGAGCAGGAAAATTTTCCATGTGACAATAGTAATAGAGACAGAAATGCCATAGCTTAAAGCTTTTGTTAAGTATTTTCAGCAGACTGACAAAAGCTAAGAAGAGACAAATAAAGATTTTTCCCTTTAGAGAAGTTATTGAGTTACAATGTCCTCAAAAATTGTATAGGT
>PVKC010020993.1:0-18364 GCA_004027635.1 Crocidura indochinensis
AGAATTCTGAATATAGAATTTAGAAATTTTTAATTTAGTATATAGAGTTCTGTACATAGTCTTTCGATAATTCCAATGTAGAAATAGTATTTCTGAGTTTATAATTAAAATGTGAATAATCGAGTTATAGAATGAAATTTAGAATTTTATTTTAGAATTCGGAATCATAGTATTTAGAAAATATTTTTAAGCTTTTTTGATTTTCGAGTTTTAGAGTTTTAGATTCAAATGTAGAGATTTATCTATTTAGAATTTGATTTTATTATTTATGACAATTTTTTAATTTAAGGGCAGACACGTCAGTGCTCATGAGAAATTTCTTGCTTAGTACTCAAAAGTAGCCTCTGCAAGGAAAGGCGGTGTGCGCGTATATGGGACACCAGGATCTGAAACAAACTTTGGTACTGGTCAGGCTGCTTGCGTGACAAAAAACAATGTGCTATCTCTCCGGCTCATATATATAGGGATTTTTGATTTTCCTATCAAATACGTGGTCCACACCTGCTAGCACTTCATTTGGAAACAGATGCCTACACTTTCTCCACCAGAGCTATCAGGTTCCATTGTTTGCTGGCGTATAAGATGACCCATCCACCAATGATAATTTTACTAAATTTTAGATTACTAAATTCTAAGGCTTTTAGGAAGAGTTTCATGTGTTGAAGGGTCTTCTAATGAAGAATTCTAGGAATTCTTGGATTATCGAATTTAAACATTAGAGTACAGAACTTAGGATTCTGAATATAGAACTTAGTATTTTAGAATTTAGAATTTAGAATACTGTATACAGAATTTAAAATTTTAGAATTTAGAATTCTGAATATAGAATTTAGATTTTTTTTTTGGTTTTGGGCCACACCCACTGACGCTCAGGGGTTACTCCTCGCTATGCGCTCAGAAGTCGCCCCTGACTGGCCTGAGGGACCATATAAGGCACGGGAGATCGAACCGAGGTCATTCCAAGGCTAACGCGGTAAGGCAGGCACCTTACCTTCAGTGCCACCGCCTGGCCCCGAATTTAGAAATTTTTAATTTAGAATATAGAGTTCTGTACATAGTCTATCTATATTTCCAATGCATAATTTAGGTTTTCTGAATTTATAATTAAATTTGATATAAGAAATTTAGAAAGAAATTAAGAATTTTATTTTTGTATTCACAATCTTAGTATCTAGAATGTATTTTTTTTGGGGGGGGGGTCACACCCGGCAGTGCTCAGGGGTTACTCCTGGTTCCACACTCAGAAATTACTCCTGGCAGGCACGGAGGACCATATGGGGCACCGGGATTCGAACCGATGACCTTCTGCATGAAAGGCAAACGTCCTACCTCCATGCTATCTCCCGGGCCCCACATCTAGAATGTATTTTTAAGCATTTTTGATAATTGCATTTCAGAGTTTTAGACTCAAATGTAGACATTAATCTATTTAGAATTCCATAATATTATTTAAGACTTATTTTTTAATTCTTGAGGCACACACGTCAGTGCTCATTGGTAACTTCTTGCTTAATACTCAAAGTAGCTACTGCATGGAAAGGGGGCATGCGCATATATGGGACACTAGGATTTGAAAAAACCCATCTTTGGTCCTGGACGGGCTGCTTGCATGCCAACACCACTGTGCAATATCTCCGGCTCCTATATATGGGTTTTCGAGTTTCCTATGAAATACGTGGTCCACACCTGCTAGCACTCACTAGGACAAAGATGCCTACACTTGGGCCACCACAGTTATCAAGTATCCAGTGTTAGCTGGAGTATAAGGTGACCCTTTCCCCAATGAAAATTTTACTAAATTCTAGAATAATGTTCTGTACTGCAATATGGCATGCAAAAACTTGTTACAGATTCATGGATGAGTGATCTTACCCTATTACTTTTAAGAAGTAGCATACCTCTAAGACTTTTAGGAAGAATTTCATGGGGTAAAGGGTCTTCTATTGAAGAATTCTAGGAATTATTGGAATATCAAATATAGAACCTTAGAATACAGAACTTGGAATTCTGAATATAGAACTTAGAATTTTAGAATTTAGAATTTAGAAATCTGAGTAAAGAATTTAACATTTTATAATTTAGAATTCTGAATATAGAATTTAAAATTTTAGAATTTAGACTTCTGAATATAGAATTTAGAAATTTTTAATTTAGAATATAGAGTTCTGTACATAGTTTTGATAATTCCAATACAGAATTATATTTCTGAGTTTATGACTAAAATGTGAATAATTGATTTATTGAAAGAACTTTAGAATTTTATTTTAGAATTCGGAATCATAGTATTTAGTAAGTATTTATAAGCTTTTTCGATTTTCGAATTTTAGAGTTTTAGACAAAAATATAGATATTTACTATTTAAAATTCGATTAGATTCTTTATGACTTTTTTTTAATTTAGGGGCACACACTTCAATGCTCAAGGGAAACTTCTTGCTTAGTGCTCAGAAGTAGCCTCTGCAAGGAAAGAGATCGTGCGCATATATGTGAAACCTGGATATGAAACAAAAATTTTGGTCCTCGTTGGGCTGACAGCGTGGCAAAAAACAATGTGCTATCTCTGGCTCATAAATATATACATAAATATATATATACATAAATATATATACATGTATATATATACATATGGATTTGAGAGTTTCCTATAAAATACATGGTCCACACCTGCTAGCACTCACTAAGACAAAGATGCCTACACTTGCGCCACCACAGTTGTCAAGTATCCAGTGTTTGCTGGCGTAAAGACGACCCTTCCCCCAATGGAATAAAATCTAGAGTAATT
Organism: Crocidura indochinensis; assembly: GCA_004027635.1. Classification (NCBI taxonomy): domain Eukaryota; kingdom Metazoa; phylum Chordata; class Mammalia; order Eulipotyphla; family Soricidae; genus Crocidura; species Crocidura indochinensis. The sequence continues at coordinate 2,782 of PVKC010020993.1, forward strand.
AATAAAATCTAGAGTAATTAAATAAAATCTAGAGTAATTTCTGTACTGCTATATAACATGCCAAATTTGTTCCTGATTCATTGACAAGTTATCTTATCCTCTTACTTTTAAGAAGTAACATACCTCTAAGTCTTTTAGGAAGAGTTGCATGGGCAGAAGGATCTTATAATGAAGAATTCTAGGAATTCTTGAAATATCGAATTTAGGGCATTAGAGTACAGAACTTAGAATTCTGAATATAGAACTTAAATTTTAGAATTAAGAATTCTGAAAACAAACAAACAAACAAAAATAAACAAAAAAGAGGGGAAAAACAAACAAACAAAAAAAGAATTCTGAATATAGAATTTAGAATAAAAATTTAGAATTTTGAATATACAATTCCGAATATTAGAATTTAGAATTCTAAATATAGAAACTAGAAATATTTTATTTAGAATACAGAGTTCAGTATATAGTCTTTCTATTTTTCCAATGCATAATTTAGGATTTCTGAGTTTGTAATTACACTTTGATAATAGAATTTTAGAAAGAAATTTAGAATTTTTTTAGAATTCGAATCATAGTATTTAGTATGTACTTTTAACCATTTTCGATTTTTGATATTTAGAGTTTTAGACTCAAATGTAGAGATTAATCTATTTAGAATCCCATAATATTATTTAAGACTTTTTTTTTTATTTTTGAGGCACACATGTCAGTGCTCATTGGTAACTTCTTGCTTAATACTCAAAGTAGCTACTGCAGATGACATGATACTCTATTTAGAAAACCCTAAAGACTCTATCAAAAAGCTCCTAGAAACAATAGAATCATATAGCAAGTTGGCAGTCTACAAAATCAACACACAGAAACCAATGGCCTTTCTATACACCAATGGTAATAAGGAAGAAATGGACATCAAGAAAACAACCCCATTCACAATAGTGCCACACAAACTCAAATATCTTGGAATCAACTTGACGAAAAATGTGAAGGACCTATACAAAGAAAACTATAATACTCTGCTCCAGGAAATAAGAGAGGATACACGGAAATGGAAAAACATATCCTGCTCATGGATTAGCAGGATTAACATAATCAAAATGGCAATACTACCCAAGGCATTACACAGATTTATTGTGATCCCTCTAAAGATACCCACGACATTCTTCAAAGTAGTTGATCAGGCACTTTTGAAGTTTATTTGGAACAAATAAGCACCCTAAAATAACAAAAGCAATCATTGGGAAAAAGAACATGGGAGGAATTACTTTCCCCAATTTCAAACTTTACTACAAAGCAACAGTGATCAAAACAGCATGGTATTGGCATAAGGACAGGCCCTCAGATCAGTGGAATAGGCTTGAATACTCAGAAAGTGTTCCCAAGACATATTGTCACCTAATTTTTGACAAAGGAGCAAGAAATCCTAAATGGAGCAAAGAAAGTCTCTTCAACAAGTGGTGTTGGCACAACTGGCGAGCCACTTGCATAAAGTTGAACATAGACCCCGAGCTAACATCATTTACGAAGATGAACTCCAAATGGATGAAAGACCTTGATATCAGACCTGAAACCATAAAATACATAGAACAACACGTAGGCAAAACACTCCAGGACATTGAGACTACAATCATATTCAAGGATGAATATGCACACTCCAAGCAGGTGAAAGCACATATTAACAGGTGGGAGTATATTAAGCTGAGAAGCTTCTGCACATCAAAGGAAATAGCGCCCAGGATACAAGAGCCTCTCACTGAGTGGGAGAAACTATTTACCCAATACCCATCAGATAATGGGCTAATTTCAAAAATATACAATTCGCTGACAGAACTTTACAAGAAAAATACATCTAATCCCATCAAAAAATGGGGAGAAGAATTGGACAGACACTTTGACAAGAAGAAATACAAATGGCCAAAAGACACTTGAAAAAATGCTCCACATCACTAATCATCAGGGAGATGCAAATCAAAGCAACTATGAGGTATCACCTCACACCACAAAGAATGGCACACATCACAAAGAATGAGAACAAACAGTGTTGGCGGGGATGTGGAGAGAAAGGAACTATTATCCACAGCTGGTGGGAATGCCGTGTAGTTCAACATTTATGGAAAGCGATATGGAGATTCCTCCAGAAAATGGAAATCTAACTCCCATACGATCCAGCTATACCACTCCTAGGAATATACCCTAGGAACACAAAAATACAATACAAAAACCCCTTCCTTACACCTATATTCATTGCAGCACTGTTTACCATAGCAAGACTCTGGAAACATATTTAGGGATTTTTGAGTTTCCTATCAAATACGGGGTCCACACCTCCTAGCACTTCACTAGGAAACAGATGACTACACTTTCGCCACCAGAACTATCAGGTATCCATTGCTTGCAGCCCTATAAGACGACCCTTCCCCCATTGATAATTTTACTAAATTCTAGATTACTTAATCCTAAGACTTTTAGGAATAATTTCATGGGCTGAAGGTTCTTCTAATGAAGAAATCTAGGAATTCTTGGAATATCAAATTTAGAATATTAGAGTACAGATCTTAGAATTCTGAATATAGAACTTTGAAGTTTAGAATTTAGAATTCTGAATATAGAATTTAAAATTTTAGAATTTAGAATTCTGAATATAGAATTTAGAAATTTTTAATTTAGAATATAGTGTTCTGTACATAGTCTTTCTATATTCCCAATGCATAATTTAGGTTTTCTGAGTTTATAATTAAAATTTGATATTCGAATTTTAGAAAGAAATTTAGAATTTTACTTTAGTATTCGCTTTCATAGTATTTAAAATGTATTTTAAGCATTTTTGATGTTTGGATTTCAGAATATTAGACTCAAATTTAGAGATTAATCTATTAAGAATTCCATAATACTATATATGACTTTTTTTTTTATTTTGGGGGCACACACGTCAGTGCTCATTGGTAACTTTATGCTTAATACTCAAAGTATCTACTGCATGGAAAGGGGGTATGCACGTATATGGGACACTAGGATTTGAAACAACTACCTTTGGTCCTAGACGCGCTGCTTCCATGCCAACATTACTGTGCTATCTCTCAGGCTCCTATATATGGTTTTTCGAATTTCCTATCAAATACGTGGTCCACACCTGCTAGCACTCGCTAGGACACAGATGCCTATACTTGCGCCACCACAGTTATCAAGTATCCAGTGTTTGCTGGCGTATAAGACGACCCTTCACCCAATGAAAATTTTTACTAAATTCTAGAATAATGTTCTGTACTTCTATATGGCATGCCAAAATTTGTTCCAGATTTACGGACGAGTGATCTTACCCTCTTACTTTTAAGAAGTAGCATACCTCTAAGATTTTAGGAAAATTTTCATGGGCTTAAGGGTCTTCTAATGAAGAATTCTAGGAATTCTTGGAATATCAAATTTAGAACCTTAGAATACACAACTTAGAATTCTGATTATAGTACTTAGAATTTTAGAATTTAAATTTAGAATTCTGAATATAGAATTTAAAATTTTAGAATTTAGAATTCTGAATATAGAATTTAGAAATTTTTAATTTAGAATATAGAGTTCTGTACATAGTCTTTCGATAATTCAATGTAGAATTAGGATATCTGGGTTTATGACTAAAATGTGAATAATTGATTTATAGAAAGAAATTTAGAAATTTATTTTAGAATTCGGAATCAAACTATTTAGAAAGTATTTATAAGCTTTTTCAATTTTTGAATTTTAGAGATTTATACTCAAATGTAAAGATTTATTATTTAGAATTAAGTTAGAGTATTTATGACTTTTTTTTTAATTTAGCTGCACACATTTCAATGCTCAAGGGAAACTTCTTGCTTAGTGCTCAGAAATAGCCTCTGCAAGGAAAGAGGGTGTGCGCGTATATGTGACACAAGGATCTAAAACAACGACCTTTAGTACTGGTCGGGCTGCTTGCATGGCAAAAACCAATGTGCTATCTCTCTGGCTCATATATATATATATATATATATGGATTTTAGAGTTTCCTATAAAATACGTGGTCCACACCTGCTAGCACTCGCTAGGACACAGTTGCCTACACTTGCGCCACCACGGTTATCAAGAATCCAGTGTTTGGTGTCGTAAAAGATGACCTTTCACCCAATGATATTTAACTAAATTCTAGAGTAATTTCTGTACTGCTATTTGGCATGCCAAAACCTGTTCCAGATTCACGGACGAGTGATCTTACACTCTTACTTTTAAGAAGTAACATACATCTAAATATTTTAGGAAGAGTTTCATGGGTAGAAGGATCTTATAATGAAGAATTCTAGGAATTCTTGGAATATTGAATTTTGAACATTAGAATACAGAACTTAGAATTCTGAATATAGAACTTAAATTTAGAATTAAGAATTCTGAATATAGAATTTAGAATAAAAAATTTAGAATTTTGAATATAGAATTCCAAATTTTAGAATTTAGATTTCTAAATATAGAATCTAGAAAATTTTAATTAAGAATATTGAGCTCTGTACATAGTCTTTCTATATTTCCAATGCATGATTTAAGATTTCTGAGTTTATAATTACAATTGGATAATCAAATTTTAGAAAGAAATTTAGAATTTTATTTTAGAATTTGGAATAATAGTATTTAGAATGTATTTTTAAGCATTTTTGATTTTCGAATTTTAGAGTTTTAACTCAAATATAGAGATTGAGATATATTTATTTTGAATTCAATTATATATTTATGACTTTTATAATTTTGGGGGCAAACATGTCAGTGCTCATTGGTAACATCTTGCTTAGTACTCAGAATTAGCTACTGCAATGAAAGGGGGCATGCGGGTATATGGGACACCAGGATTTGAAACAACCTGTTTGGTCAAAGACCGGCTCCATGTGTGGCAAACAACACTGTGCTATCTCTCCGGATCCTATATATGGATTATTGAATTTCCTATCTAATATGCGGTCCACACCTGCTAGCACTGCCTAAGGCACACATTCCTACACTTTTGCAACCAGAGCTATCAGGTATCCATTGTTTGCTAGCGTATAAGACGACCCATCCCCCAATGATAATTTTACTATATTCTAGAGTAATGTTCTGTACTGCTATATGGCATGCCAAAACTTGTTCCAGATTCACAGAGGAGTGATCTTCCCCTCTTACTTTTAAGAAGTAGCATACCTCTAAGACTTTTAGGAAGAGTTTCATGGGCTGAAGTGTCTTCTAATGAAGAATTCTAGGAATTCTTGGAATATCAAATTTATAACGTTAGAATACAGAACTTAAAATTCTGAATATAGAACTTATATTTTTATAATTTAGAACTCTGAATATAATTTAGAATAAAGAATTTTGAATTTTGAATATAGAATTCTGAATTTTTGAATTTGGAATACTGAATGTAAAATTTAGAAATTTTTAATTTAGAATATAAAGTTCTCTACTTAGTATTTCGATATTTCCAATCTAGATTTTAGGATTTCTGAGTTTATAATTAAAATTTGAATAATCGAATTTAAAAAGAAATTTAGAATTTTAATTTATAATTCAGAATCATAGTATTTATAATGCATTTTTAAGCATTTTCGAATTATTGAATTTTAGACTCTTACTTTTAAGAAGTAACATATCTCTAAGACTTTTAGGAAGAGTTTCATGAGCTGATGGGTCTTCTAATGAAGAATTCTAGGAATTCTTGGAATATTGAATTTAGAACATTAGAATAGAACTTAGAATTCTGAATATAGAACTTTGAATTTTAGAATTTAGAATCCTGAATATAGAATTTTAAATTTTAGAATTTAGAATTCTGTATACAGAATTTAGAATTTTTTAATTTAGAATATAGAGTACTGTACATACTATTTCTATATTTCCAATCTATAATTTTGGATTTCTGAATTCATAATTAAAATTTGAATAATCAAATTTTAGAAAGAAATTTGGAATTTTATTTAAATTCGCAATCAAAGTATTTAGAATGTATTTTTAAGTATTTGCGATTTTCGACTTTTAGAGTTTTAGACTGAAATGTACAGACTTATATATTTAGAATTCGATATATTATATATGACTTTTTTAAATTTTGGGGGCACAGACGTCAGACTCAGTGGTAAATTCTGGCTTAGTACGCAGAAGTAGCTTCTGCAAAAAAAGGGGCTGGCGAGTATATGGGACAACAGGATTAGTATAAACCACCTTTGGTCCGGGACGGGCTGCTTGCTTGGCAATCACCACTGTGCTAACTCTTCGGCTCTTATATATGGATTTTTGAGTAACCTTTCTAATAAGTCGTCCACACCTGCTAGCATGGCTATGAATCTGATGCCTACATTTGGGCCACCACAGTTATCAAGTATCCTGTGTTTGCTGGTGTATAAGACGATTCAAGATTCACGGACGAGTGATCTTACACTCTTACTTTTAAGAATTAGCATACCTCTAAGACTTTTAGAAATAGATTTATAGGCTGAAGGGTCTTCTAATGACGAATTCATAATTCTTGGCATATCGAATTTAAAACATTAGAATACAGAATTATAATTCTGAATATAGAACTTAGAATTTTAGAAATTAGAATTTAGAATTCTGAATATAGACTTTAGAAATTGTAATTTAGAATATAGTATTCTGTACATACTATTTTGTTATTTCCAGTCTAGTATTTAGGATTTCTTAGTTTTAAATTAAAATTTGAATAATTGATTTTTAGAAAGAAATTTAGAATTTTATTTTAGAAATCGGAATCATAGTATTTAGAATGTATTTTTTTAAGTATTTTGGATTTTCAATTTGTAGAGTTTTAGACTCAAATGTAGAGAATTATCTATGTAGAATTTGATTATATTATTTATGACTTTTTTTTAATTTGGGGGGGCACACACGTCAGTGCTCGGGGTAACTTCTTGCTTAGTACTCAGAAGTAGCTTTTGCAAGGTAATGGGGCTGGCACTTATAATGGACACCAGGAATTAAAACAACCACCTTTGGTCCTGTAGGGGCTGCTAGCGTGGCAAACACCACTGTGCAATCTCTCCGGTTCCTATTTATGCATTTTTCAGTTTCCTTTCTAATAATTGGTACACACCTGCTAGCACTGGCTAGGACACAGAAGCCTACACTTGTGCCAAAACAGTAATCAAGTATCCAGTGTTAGCTGGCATATAGGATGACCCTTCCCCCAATGAAAATTTTACTAAATTCTAGAGTAATATTCTGTACTGCTATATGGCATGCCAAAACTTGTTCCAGATTCATGAACTAGTGACCTTACCCTATTACTTTTAAAGTTACATACCTCTAAGTCTTTAAGGAAGAGTTTCATGGGCTGAAGGGTCTTCTAATGAAGAATTCTAGGAATTTTTGGAATATGAATTTAGAACATTATAATACAGAATTTGTAAATCTAAATAGAGAACTTAGAATTTTAGAATTTATTATTTAGTATTCTGGATAGAGAATTTAGAATAAAGAATTTAGAATTTTCAATATAGAATTCTGAATTTTAGAATTTTGAATTCTGAATGTGGAATTTAGAAAATTTTTATTTAGAATATAGAGTTCTCTACATAATATTTCGTTATTTACAATCTAGAATTTAGGATTTCTGAATTTATAATTAAAATTTTAAGAATTGAATGTTAGAAAGATATTTAGAATTATATTTTAGAATTCGGAATCATAGTAATTAGAAAGAATTTTTAAGCATATTCGAATTATAGAGTTTTAGACTCAAATGTAGAGATGTATCTATTTTGAATTCGATTATATTATTTATGACTTTTTTTTGGGGGGGCACACACGATAGTGCTCATTAGTAACTTCTTGCTTAGTTCTCAGAAGTACCTACTGCAAGGAATGGGGGCGTGCGTGTGTATAGGAGACCAGGATTTGAAACAACTATCTTTGGTCCTGGACAGGCTGCTTGCTTGGCAAACACCACTGTGTTATCTCTCCAGTTCCTATATGTTTATTTTGGAGTTTCCTTTCTTATACGTGGTCCACACCTGCTTGCATTGGCTAGGACACAGATTCCTACACTTGCGACACCACAGTTATCTAGTATCCTGTGTTTGCTGGCGTATAATACGACCCTTCCACCAAAGAAAATTTTACTAAATTCTAGATAAATGTTCTGTACTGCTATATGGCATGCCAAAACTTGTTCCAGATTCACGGACGAGAGATCTTACACTCTTACTTTTAAGAAGTTGCATACATCTAAGACTTTTAGGAAGAGATTCATGGGGTGAACTCTTCTAATGAAGAATTCTAGGAATTCTTGGAATATCGAATTTAGCACATTAGAATACAGAGCTTAGAATTCTGAATATAGAATTTAGAATTTTAGAATTTAGAATTTAGAATTCTGAATATAGAACTTAGAATTTTAGAATGTATTATTTAGAAATCTGAATATAGATTTTACAATAAAGAATTTAGAATTTTAAATATAGAATTCAGATTTCATAATTTAGAATTTTTAATATAGAGCTTAGAACTTTTTAATTTAGAATATAGAGTTCTGTATATAGTATTCAATATTTCCTATCTAGTCTTAATGATTTCTGAGTTTATAATTAAAATTTGCATATTCAAATTTTAGAAAGAAATATAATTTCATATTAGAATTCAGAATCATAGTATTTAGAAAGTATTTTTAAACATTTTCGATTTTCAAATTTTAGAGTATTAGACTCAAATGTAGAGATATATCTATTTAGAATTCGAATATATTATTTACGCCGCTTTTGAATTTGGGGGGCACACACGTCAGTGGTAAGTCGTAACTTCTGGCTTAGTACTCAGCAATAGCTTCTGCAAAGTAAGGAGCATGCACGTATATGGGACAGCAGGATTTGAAACAGCCACCTTTGGTCCGGGACGGGCTGCTTGCGTGGCAAACACCAATGTGCTAACTTTCCGGCTCCTATATATGGATTATTTGAGTTTTCTTTCTAATACGTGGTCCCCAAATGCTAGCACTAGCTAGGACACAGTTGCCTACAATGCACCACCACATTTATCATGTATCCAGTGATTACTGGTGTATAAGACGATCCTTCCCCCAATGAAAATTTTACTAAATTCTAGAGTAATGTTCTGGCATGCCAAAACTTGTTCCAGATTCACGGACGAGTGATCTTACACTCTTACTTTTAAGAAGAAATATATCTCTAAGATTTTAGGAAGAGTTTCATGGTCTGATGTGTCTTCTAGTGAAGAATTCTAGGTTTTCTTGAATATCGAATATTGAACATTAAAATACAGAACTTAGAATTATGAATATAGAACGTAGAATTTTAGAATTTAGAATTCTGAATATAGAATTTAAAATAAAGAATTTAGAATTTTGAATATAAAATTTAAAATTTTAGAATTTAGAATTCTGAATATATAAATTAGAAAATTTTTATTTAGAATGTAGAATTCTGTACATAGTCTGTCGATATTTCCAATCTAGAATTTAGGATTTCTGAGTTTATAATTAAAATTAGATTAAACGAAATTTCGAAATAAATAGTAGAATTTTATTTTAGAATCGGAATCATAGTATTTAGAATGTATTTTTAAGCATTTTCATTATTTGAATTTTAGACTTTTAGACTCAAATGTAGAGATTTATATATTAAGAATTCATTAAATTATTTATGAGTTTTTTTAATTTCTGTCACACACAAGTCAGTGCTCACGGGTAACTTCTTGCTTGGTTCTCAGAAGTAGATTCTGCAAGGATAGGGGGCTTGTGCGTATATGGGGCACCAGGTTTTGAAAAAAACCACCTTTGGACCATGACGGGCTTCTTGCGTGGCAAACATCACTGTGCTACCTCTACTGCTCCTATATATGGATTTTTGAATTTCTTTTCTAATACATGGTCTAAAACTGCTAGCACTGACTAGGACACAGATGCCTAGACTTGCACCACCACAGTTATCAATTATCCAGTGTTTGCTAGCGTATGAGAAGATCATTTCCCAAAAAAATTTTACTAAATTCTAGAGTAATGTTCTGTACTGCTATATGGCATAACAAAACTTGTTCCGGATTCACGGACGAGTGATCTTACCTTCTTAATTTTAAGAAGTAACATACTTCTAAGACTTTTAGGAAGATTTTCATGGGCTGAAGGGTCTTCTAATGAAGAATTCTTGGAATGCTTGGAATATCGAATTTATAACATTAGAATACTGAACTTAGATTTCTGAATAAAGAACTTAGAAATTTAGATTTTAGAATTATGAATATAGAATTTAGAATAAAGAATTTAAAATTATGAACATAGAATTCAGAATTATACAATTTAGAATTCTAAATATAGAATTTAGAAACTTTTAATTTAGAATATTGATTTCTGTACATAGCCTTTCGATATTTCCAATATAGAATTTACGATTTCTGAGTTCATAATTAAAATTTGAATATTTGAATTTTAGAAAGAAATATAAAATTTATTTTAGAATTCAGAATCATAGTGTTTAGAATGTATTTTTAAGCATTTTCAATTTTCTAATTGTATAGTTTTAGCCTCAAATGTAGAGATTTATCTATTTAGAATTCGATTACATTATTTATGATATTTTTAATTTTGGGGGCAAAAACGTCAGTCCTCAGGGGTAACTAGGCTTAGAATTCAGAAGTAGCTCTCTAAAAATAGGGGTGTGCGCCTACATGGGACACCAGGATTTGAAACAACCACATTTGGTCCTGGACAGGCTGCTGGCATGGCAAACAACACTGCTCTCTCTGGCTACTATAGATGGATTTTTGAGTTTCCTTTCAAATACGTGGTCCACACTTGCCAGCAGTGGCTAAGACACAGATGCCTACACTTGCACCACCACAGTTATCAAGTATCCAGTGTTTGCTTGTTTATAAGACGACCCTTCCCCCAATGAAATATTTACTAAATTCTAGAGTAAGTTCTGTACTGCTATATGGCATGCCAAAACTTGTTCCATATTCATGGACGAGTGATCTTACCCTCCTACGTTTAAGAAGTTACATACCTCTAAGACTTTAGGTAGAGTTCCATGGGCTGAAGGGTCTTCTAATGAAGAATACAAGGCATTCTGGAATATATAATTTAGAACATTAGAATACAGAACTTAGAATTCTGAATATAGAACTTAGAATTTGAGAATTTAGAATTATGAAAAATGAATTTAAAATAAAGAATTTAGAATTTTGAATATAGGATTTAGAATTTTAGAATTTAGAATTCTTAATATAGAATTTAGAAAATTTTAATTTAGAATATAGTCTTTACACAGAGTTTTTCGATATTTCCAATCTAGAATTTAGGGTTTCTGAGTTTATAATTAAAATTTGAATAATCGAATTTTAGAAAGAAATTTAGAATTTTATTTTAGAATTCGGAATCATAATATTTAGAATGTATTTTCATGCATTTTCCATTTTCGAATTTTAGAGTTTTAGATTCAAATATAGAGATATATCTATTTAGATCGATTATATTATTTTTGACTTTTTCAATTTTGGGGGCACACATCTCAAAATACAGGGGTAACTTATTTCTTAGTACTCAGAAGAAGCTTCTGCAAGGTAAGGGGGCATGCACATACATGGGACCCCAGGACTTGAAACAACAACCTTTGGTCGTGGACGGGCTGCTTGGTTGGTAAGCACCACTGTGCTATCTCTCAGGCTTCTTTATATGGATTTTTTGAGTTAACTTTCATATATGTTGTCCTCATCTGCTTGCCTTGGCTAGGACACAGATGCCAACACTTGTGCCACCACAGTTATCAAGTATCCAGTGTTTGCTGGCATATAAGACGAAACTTCCCCCAATGAAAATTTTACTAAATTCTAGAGTAATGTTCTATACTGCTATTTGACATGCCAAAACTTGTTCCAGATACACAGACGCCTGATCTTACCCTCTTACACATTAGAAGTATCATACATCTAAGGATTTTAGGAACAATTAAATGGGTTGAAAGGTCATCTAATGAATAATTCTAGGAATTCTGGAATATCGAACTTAGAACATTATAATAAAGAACTTAAATTCTGAATATAGAACTTAGAATTTGAGAATTTAGAATTATGAATATAGAATTTAAAATAAATAATTTAGAAATTTGAATATAGAATTTAGAATTCTGAATATAGAATTTAGATAATTTTAATTTAGAATATTGAGATCTGTACATAGTCTTTTGTTTTTACCAATATAGAATTTAGGATTTCTGAGTTTATTATTAAAATTTGAATAATCAAATTTTAGAAAGAAATAATAGAATTTTATTTTAGAATTCAGAATCATAGTATGTAGAATGTATTTTTAAGTATTTTCCATTTTCGAATTTTAGAGTTTTAGACTCAAATGTAGAGAGTTATCTTTTAGAATTCGATTGTATTATCTATGACTTTTTTTAATTTCTGGGGCACACACGTCAGTGCTCAGTGGTAACTTCTTGCTTAGTTCTCAGATGTAGCTTCTGGAAGGATAGGGGACTTGTGCATATATGGGACACCATGATCTGAAACAACTACCTTTGGTTCTGGACGGGTCCTCTAATGAAGATTTCTAGGATTTCTGGGTATTCGACATTAGAACATTAGAATACAGAACCTAGAATTCTGAATATAGTACTTGGAATTTTAGAATTAAGAATTTAGAATTCTGAATATAGAATAAAGAATTTAGAATTTTGAATATAGAATTCTGAATTTCGGAATTTAGACTTCTGATTATATAATTGGCAATTTTTAATTTAGAATATAGAGTTCTGTACATAGTCTTTCAATATTTCCAATCTAGAATTTAGGATTTCTGAGTTTAGAATTGAAATTTGAATAATCGAATTTTAGAAAGAAATTTAGAATTTTATTTTAGAATTCGGGATCATAGTATTTAGAAAGTATTTATGGCATTTTTCGATTTTCGAATTTTAGAGTTTTAGACTCGAATGTAGAGAGTTATCTTTTATGGATTCAATTATATTACTTATGACTTTATTTAATTTTGGGGGCACACACTTCATTGCTCAGTGTTAACTTCTGGCTTAGTACTCAGAAGTAGCTTCAGCAAAATAAGGGGCGTGCGTGTATATGGGACATCAGGATTTGAAACAACCACTTTTGGTCCTGGATGGCTTGCTTGCGTGGCAAACACCACTGTGCTATCTCTCTGGCTCCTATATATGGTTTTTTGAGTTTCCTTTCAAATACGTGGTTCACACCTGCTAGCACTGGCTAGGACACAGATGCCTACACTTGTGGCCACCACAGTTATCAAGTACCAGCTTTTGGTGGCATATAAGATGACCCTTCCCCCAATGAAAATTTTAGTAAATTCTAGACTAATGTTCTGTACTGCTATATGGCATGCCAAAACTAGTTCTATTTTTTTGACTAGTGATCTTACCCTCTTACTTTTAAGAAGTAACATACCTCTAAGTCTTTTAGGAAGATTTTCATGGGCTGAATGGTGTTCTAATAAAGAATTCTAGGAATTCTTGGAATCTCAAACTTAGAACATTAGAATACAGAAATTATAATTATGAATATAGAACTTAGAATTTTAGAATTTAGAATTTAGAATTCTGAATATAGTATTTAGAATAAAGAATTTAGAATTTAGTATATAGAATTCAGAATTTTAGGAATTAGAATTCTGAATATAGATTTTAGCATTTTTAATTTTAGAATATAGAGTTCTGTACATAGTCTTTCGATATTTCTAATGTAGAATTTAGGATTTCTGAGTTTATAATTAAAATTTGAATAATCAATTTTTAAAAAGAAATTTAGAATTTTATTATAGAATTTGAATCATGTTAAGTTTAGGATAACGTGCACTGTTTAAAGACACCAAGAACACAGTTTCATGCAAATAAGGGGGTTTATTTTTTACAAGCATATGCGGGGGCTCTGCTCGAGTCCAGCATGTGCCAGAAACTGCAATCCTTGAGCCATGAGCTTACAAGCTGTATATAGCATTTCAAACAATAGAAAATTACAGTAGATTGATTAGCTTTAGGGAATACATGACATCACATCTGGCATTTGCTCAATCACATTTTTGCAAGCTTACAGGGTTAACATGACCTGGTCAGAACAAGGAAAGAAAAGGTATTTCAAACAATGGAGAGTTAAAATATAACTGGATCTGCAAGTTCCCAGATATGTGAAGGGGGGTAGGTGACCTGGGCAGTCAGGGAACCTAGGGACAATTTTCCTTAATATCTCCCCTTTTCTTTTTGTTTGATCTCTAATCCTAGAGATCTTGGGTCACTTGATTATGTCCCTTATATTGCTACCTAATAATTATTACCCCAATGAAAGCAACTGGCGATTGATGATGCAAAGTCCTATAGGCAGTAATAGTAGCAGGAGCTCAAGTAGTCCTTTAATGGGAGATATCAAGGTTGTTTGCTAGGGGGACTGATTGAACCAGGACAGAAACCAATAATCTTGAACTCGGGACTTTTTTTATTTTCTGCTTAGCCTCTTTTAAACTCTGTTCAATCCAAGTATAACAACATTTTTTTCTTTAAGGGCCATGCATAGCCCACTTTCCTGTTCAAAGAGGAGATTTAATCCCATTCTATTTTGAGCACAACTTCTGACAGGAAGTGAGTCCTTGAGACCTCGAAATGAATTTTCTATTTCTTCTGCCTGACGGCTATTTCAAGCTGACTGTTTTGATCGCCCCCCTTGTTTCAGCAGCTACCTCCATCCCTAGGATGACTGCCAGGGTGAGGGAAACTTGTTCTCGAAGGTACTGGGTGGAACAGCTATTAAACCTTGCCTTAAAGAAATTAGAATTGTTATATAGTGCAGATGTTCAGGCACAAGCAGCATTACCTAAGGAAATTTCAAAAATAATTAAAGACCTTGCTTTGTCATCATGGGAGAAAATTGATACAAACAGCACTGGAGAGGGTAATTTTTTAAGAATTACCCAAGGTCCCAATGAGCCTTATGTAGAATTTGTAGCAAAACTAAATAAAAAAAAAAAACAAAGGGAGGAAAAGGGAGGTCTGGGAGGAGAAGGACTGGGAGAAAGAGAGGGAAGAAGGGGCTGTCAGGAAAAGAAATTAGGAGAGTCAGGGAGACGTATAGAGAAGACGAAGAGCTGAGAGAGAGAAAGAAAGAGAGAAAAACAGAGAGGAGAGAGAGATCGAACCAGGGAGAATTAGACTCTTTTGGCCAAACCTTTTGTCCCCCCAAACCTCTGTGTCTGTGTGTGAGTTATTTCTTGCAGTCGGTTTTTGCTAAGGCTTCCCCCCACAGCTCATGGCTGAATACATCAGCCGTGGGTTTAGCAACTTAGTAACACAACACGGGTTTAGCAACATTGTTTCCCAACGGGGATTCAGATACTTTTTAACTCAACAAATAGAAGAGGGAGGAAAAGGGAGGAAAAGGGAAGTCTGGGAGGAGAAGGACTGGGAGAAAGAGAGGGAAGAAGGGGCTGTCAGGAAAAGAGATTAGGAGAGTCAGGGAGACGTATAGAGAAGACGAAGAGCTGAGAGAGAGAAAGAAAGAGAGAAAAACAGAGAGGAGAGAGAGATCGAACCAGGGAGAATTAGACTCTTTTGGCCAAACCTTTTGTCCCCCCAAACCTCTG